>JAOYRU010000928.1:0-39102 GCA_026315105.1 Locusta migratoria
GATCGGCCAGACAGCCTCGAGTTCGGCCAGACTGCATCGCGTTCGCCCAGACTGCATCGCGTTCGCCCATGACTGCCTCGAGTTCGCCCAGACTGCCTCGAGTTCGCCCAGAGTGCCTCGAGTTCGCCCAGACTACCTGGAGTTCGCCCAGACTGCCTCGAGTTCGCCCAGACTGCCTCGAGTTCGCCCAGACAGCCTCGAGTTCGCCCAGACTACCTGGAGTTCGCCCAGACTACCTGGAGTTCGCCCAGACTACCTGGAGTTCGCCCAGACTGCCTCGAGTTCGCCCAAACTGCCTCGAGTTCGCCCAGACTACCTGGAGTTCGACCAGACTGCCTCGAGTTCGCCCAGACTGCCTCGAGTTCGCCCAGACTGCCTCGAGTTCGGCCAGACTGCCTCGAGTGCGCGCAGACTGCCTCGAGTTCGCCCAGACTGCCTGGATTTCGCCCAGACTGCCTGGAGTTCGCCCAGACTGCCTCGAGTCCGCTCAGACTGGCCTCGAGTTCGCCCAGACTGCCTCGAGTTCGCTCAAACTGCCTCGAGTTCGTCCAGACTGCCTCGAGTTCGCCCAGACTGCCTCGAGTTCGCCCAGCCTGCCTCGTGTTCGCCCAGACTGCCTCGAGTTCGCCCAGACGACCTGGAGTTCGCCCAGACTACCTTGAGTTCGCCCAGACTACCTGGAGTTCGCCCAGACTGCCTCGAGTTCGCCCAGACTGCCTCGAGTTCGCCCAGACTGCCTCGAGTTCGCCCAGGACTGCCTCGAGTTCGCCCAGAGTACCTGGCGTTCGCCCAGACTGCCTTTAGTTCGCCCAGACTGCCTATAGTTCGGCCAGACTACCTGGAGTTCGCCCAGACTACCTGGAGTTCGCCAAGACTGCCCTCGAGTTCGGCCAGACTACCTGGAGTTCGCCCAGACTGCCTCGAATTCGCCCAGACTGCCTCGAGTTCGCCCAGACTGCCTCGAGACCGCCCAGACTGCCTCGAGTTCGGACAGACTGCCTCGAGTTCGCCCAGACTGCCTCGAGATCGCGCAGACTACCTGGAGTTCGCCCAGACTACCTGGAGTTAGCCCAGACTGCCTCGAGTTCGCCCAGACTACCTGGAGTTCACCCCAGACTGCCTCGAGTTCGCCCAGACTACCTGGAGTTCGCCCAGACTACCTGGAGTTCGCCCAGAGTGCCTCGAGTTCGCCCAGACTGCCTCGAGTTCGCCCAGACTGCCTCGAGTTCGCCCAGACTGCCTCGTGTTCGCCCAGACTACCTGGAGTTCGCCCAGACTACCTGGAGTTCGCCCAGACTACCTGAGTTCGCCCAGACTACCTGGAGTTCGCCCAGACTACGTGGAGTTCGCCCAGACTGCATCGCGTTCGCCCAGACTGCCTCGAGTTCGCCCAGACTGCCTCGAGTTCTGCCAGACTGCCTGGAGTTCGCTCAGACTGCCTCGAGTTCGCCCAGACTACCTGGAGTCCGCCCCAGACTGCCTCGAGTTCGCCCAGACTACCTGGAGTTCGCCCAGACTGCCTTGAGTTCGCCAGACTGCCTCGAGTTCGCCCAGACTGCCTCGATTTCGCCCAGACTACCTGGAGTCCGCCAGACTGCCTCGAGTCCGCCCAGACTGCCTCGAGTCCGCCCAGACTGCCTCGAGTTCGCCCAGACTGCCTCGAGTTCGCCCAGACTGCCTCGAGTTCGCCCAGACTACCTGGAGTTCGTTCAGACTACCTGGAGTTCGCCCAGACTACCTGGAGTTCGCCCAGACTGCCTGGAGTTCGCTGAGACTGCCTCGAGTTCGCCCAGACTACCTGGAGTTCGCCCAGACTGCCTCGAGTTCGCCCAGAGTACCTGGAGTTAGCCCAGACTGCCTTTAGTTCGCCCAGACTGTCTTTAGTTCGGCCTGACAACCTGGAGTTCGCCCAGACTACCTGTAGTTCGCCCAGACTACCTGTAGTTCGCCCAGACTGCCTCGAGTTCGCCCAGACTGCCTCGAGATCGGCCAGACTGCCTCGAGTTCGGCCAGACTGCATCGCGTTCGCCCAGACTGCATCGCGTTCGCCCAGACTGCCTCGAGTTCGCCCAGACTGCCTCGAGTTCGCCCAGAGGGCCTCGAGTTCGCCCAGACTACCTGGAGTTCGCCCAGACTGCCTCGAGTTCGCCCAGACTGCCTCGAGTTCGCCCAGACAGCCTCGAGTTCGCCCAAGACTACCTGGAGTTCGCCCAGACTACCTGGAGTTCGCCCAGACTACCTGGAGTTCGCCCAGACTACCTGGAGTTCGCCCAGACTGCCTCGAGTTCGCCCAAACTGCCTCGAGTTCGCCCAGACTACCTGGAGTTCGACCAGACTGCCTCGAGTTCGCCCAGACTGCCTCGAGTTCGCCCAGACTGCCTCGAGTTCGCTCAAACTGCCTCGAGTTCGTCCAGACTGCCTCGAGTTCGCCCAGACTGCCCTCGAGTTCGCCCAGCCTGCCTCGTGTTCGCCCAGACTGCCTCGAGTTCGCCCAGACGACCTGGAGTTCGCCCAGACTACCTTGAGTTCGCCCAGACTACCTGGAGTTCGCCCAGACTGCCTCGAGTTCGCCCAGACTGCCTCGAGTTCGCCCAGACTGCCTCGAGTTCGCCCAGACTGCCTCGAGTTCGCCCAGAGTACCTGGCGTTCGCCCAGACTGCCTTTAGTTCGCCCAGACTGCCTATAGTTCGGCCAGACTACCTGGAGTTCGCCCAGACTACCTGGAGTTCGCCAAGACTGCCTCGAGTTCGGCCAGACTACCTGGAGTTCGCCAGGACTGCCTCGAATTCGCCCAGACTGCCTCGAGTTCGCCCAGACTGCCTCGAGACCGCCCAGACTGCCTCGAGTTCGGACAGACTGCCTCGAGTTTCGCCCAGACTGCCTCGAGATCGCGCAGACTACCTGGAGTTCGCCCAGACTACCTGGAGTTAGCCCAGACTGCCTCGAGTTCGCCAGACTACCTGGAGTTCACCCAGACTGCCTCGAGTTCGCCCAGACTACCTGGAGTTCGCCCAGACTACCTGGAGTTCGCCCAGAGTGCCTCGAGTTCGCCCAGACTTGCCTCGAGTTCGCCCAGACTGCCTCGAGTTCGCCCAGACTGCTCGTGTTTGCCCAGACTACCTGGGAGTTCGCCCAGACTACCTGGAGTTCGCCCAGACTACCTGGAGTTCGCCCAGACTACCTGGAGTTCGCCCAGACTACCTGGAGTTCGCCAGACGACCTGGAGTTCGCCCAGACTACCTGGAGTTTGCCCAGACTGCCTCGAGTTCGCCCAGACTGCCTCGAGTTCGCCCAGACTGCCTCGAGTTCGCCCAGACTGCCTCGAGTTCGCCCAGACTACCTAGAGTTCGCTCAGACTACCTGGAGTTCGCTCAGACTACCTGGAGTTCGCCCAGACTGCCTCGAGTTCGCCCAGACTGCCTAGAGTTCGCCCAGACTGCCTGGAGTTCGCCCAGACTGCCTGGAGTTCGCCCAGACTGCCTCGAGTTCGCCCAGACTGCCTCGAGTTCGCCCAGACTGCCTCGAGTTCGCCCAGACTACCTGGAGTTCGCCCAGACTACCTGGAGTTCGCCCAGACTACCTGGAGTTCGCTCAGACTGGCCTCGAGGTCGCCCAAACTGCCTCGAGTTCGCCCAAACTGCCTCGAGTTCGCCCAGACTACCTGGAGTTCGCAAGAACTGCCTCGAGTTCGCCCAGACTGCCTCGAGTTCGCCCAGACTGCCTCGAGTTCGCCCAGACTGCTCGTGTTCGCCCAGACTGCCTCGAGTTCGCCCAGACGACCTGGAGTTCGCCCAGACAACCTGGAGTTCGCCCAGACTACCTGGAGTTCGCCCAGACTGCCTCGAGTTCGCCCAGACTGCCTCGAGTTCGCCCAGACTACCTGGAGTTCGCCCAGACTGCCTCGAGTTCGCCCAGACTGCCTGGAGTTCGCCCAGACTGCCTCGAGTTCGCCCAGAGTACCTGGAGTTCGCCCAGACTGCCTTTAGTTCGCCCAGACTGCCTTTAGTTCGGCCAGACTACCTGGAGTTCGGCCAGACTACCTGGAGTTCGCCAAGACTGCCTCGAGTTCGGCCAGACTACCTGGAGTTCGCCCAGACTGCCTCGAATTCGCCCAGACTGCCTCGAGTTCGCCCAGACTGCCTCGAGACCGCCCAGACTGCCTCGAGATCGGACAGACTGCCTCGAGTTCGCCCAGACTGCCTCGAGATCGCGCAGACTACCTGGAGTTCGCCCAGACTACCTGGAGTTCGCAAGAACTGCCTCGAGTTCGCCCAGACTGCCTCGAGTTCGCCCAGACTGCCTCGAGTTCGCCCAGACTACCTGGAGTTCGCCCAGACTACCTGGAGTTCGCCCAGACTACCTGGTGTTCGCCCAGACTACCTGGAGTTCGCCCAGACTGCCTCGAGTTCGCCCAAACTGCCTCGAGTTCGCCCAGACTGCCTCGAGTTCACTCAGACTGCCTGGAGTTCGCTCAGACTGCCTCGAGTTCGCTCAGACTGCCTCGAGTTCGCCTAGACTGCCTCGAGTTCACCCAGACTGCCTCGAGTTCGCCCAGACTGCCTCGAGTTCGCCCAGACTGCCTCGAGTTCGCGCAGACTGCCTCGAGTTCGCCCAGACTACCTGGAGTTCGCTCAGACTACCTGGAGTTCGCTCAGACTACCTGGAGTTCGCCCAGACTGCCTCGAGTTCGCCCAGACTGCCTAGAGTTCGCCCAGACTGCCTGGAGTTCGCCCAGACTGCCTCGAGTTCGCCCAGACTGTTTCGAGTTCGCCCAGACTGCCTCGAGATCGCGCAGACTACCTGGAGTTCGCCCAGACTACCTGGAGTTCGCAGAGACTGCCTCGAGTTCGCCCAGACTACCTGGAGTTCGCCCAGACTGCCTCGAGTTCGCCCAGACTGCCTCGAGTTCGCCCAGAATGTTTCGAGTTCGCCCAGACTGCCTCGAGTTCGCCAGACTGCCTCGAGTTCGCCCAGACTGCCTCGAGTTCGCCCAGACTGCCTCGAGTTCGCCCAGACTGCCTCGAGTTCGCCCAGACTGCCTCGAGTTCGCCCAGACTACCTGGAGTTCGCCCAGACTACCTGGAGTTCGCTCAGACTGCCTCGAGGTCGCCCAAACTGCCTCGAGTTCGCCCAAACTGCCTCGAGTTCGCCCAGACTACCTGGAGTTCGCAAGAACTGCCTCGAGTTCGCCCAGACTGCCTCGAGTTCGCCCAGACTGCCTCGAGTTCGCCCAGACTGCCTCGTGTTCGCCCAGACTGCCTCGAGTTCGCCCAGACGACCTGGAGTTCGCCCAGACTGCCTCGAGTTCGCCCAGACTGCCTCGAGTTCGCCAGACTACCTGGAGTTCGCCCAGACTGCCTCGAGTTCGCCCAGACTGCCTGGAGTTCGCCCAGACTGCCTCGAGTTCGCCCAGAGTACCTGGAGTTCGCCCAGACTGCCTTTAGTTCGCCCAGACTGCCTTTAGTTCGGCCAGACTACCTGAGTTCGGCCAGACTACCTGAAGTTCGCCAAGACTGCCTCGAGTTCGGCCAGACTACCTGGAGTTCGCCCAGACTGCCTCGAATTCGCCCAGACTGCCTCGAGTTCGCCAGACTGCCTCGAGACCGCCCTGACTGCCTCGAGATCGGACAGACTGCCTCGAGTTCGCCCAGACTGCCTCGAGATCGCGCAGACTACCTGGAGTTCGCCCAGACTACCTGGAGTTCGCAGAGACTGCCTCGAGTTCGCCCAGACTACCTGGAGTTCGCCCAGACTGCCTCGAGTTCGCCCAGACTGCCTCAAGTTCGCTCAGACTGCCTCGAGTTCGCCCAGACTGCCTCGAGTTCGCCCAGACTACCTGGAGTTCGCCCAGAATACCTGGAGTTCGCCCAGACTACCTGGAGTTCGCCCAGACTACCTGGAGTTCGCCCAGACTGCCTCGAGTTCGCCCAGACTGCCTGGAGTTCGCCAGACTGCCTCGAGTTCGCCCAGACTGCCTCGAGTTCGCTCAGACTGCCTCGAGTTCGGCCAGAATGCCTCGAGTTCGCTCAGACTGCCTCGAGTTCGCCCAGACTACCTGGAGTCCGCCCAGACTGCCTCGAGTTCGCCCAGACTACCTGGAGTTCGCCCAGACTGCCTCGAGTTCGCCCAGACTACCTGGTGTTCGCCCAGAACTTGCCTCGAGTTCGCCCAGACTGCCTCGAGTTCGCCCAGACTGCCTCGAGTTCGCCCAGACTGCCTCGTGTTCGCCCAGACTACCTGGAGTTCGCCCAGACTACCTGGAGTTCGCCCAGACTACCTGGTGTTCGCCCAGACTACCTGGAGTTCGCCCAGACTGCCTCGAGTTCGCCCAGACTGCCTCGAGTTCGCCCAGACTGCCTCGAGTTCGCTCAGACTGCCTGGAGTTCGCTCAGACTGCCTCGAGTTCGCTCAGACTGCCTCGAGTTCGCCTAGACTGCCTCGAGATCGCCCAGACTGCCTCGAGTTCGCCCAGACTGCCTCGAGTTCGCCCAGACTGCCTCGAGTTCGCGCAGACTGCCTCGAGTTCGCCCAGACTACCTGGAGTTCGCTCAGACTACCTGGAGTTCGCTCAGACTACCTGGAGTTCGCCCAGACTGCCTCGAGTTCGCCCAGACTGCCTTGAGTTCGCCCAGACTGCCTGGAGTTCGCCCAGACTGCCTCGAGTTCGCCCAGACTGTTTCGAGTTCGCCCAGACTGCCTCGAGATCGCGCAGACTACCTGGAGTTCGCCCAGACTACCTGGAGTTCGCAGAGACTGCCTCGAGTTCGCCCAGACTGCCTCGAGACCGCCCAGACTGCCTCGAGTTCGGACAGACTGCCTCGAGTTCGCCCAGACTGCCTCGAGATCGCGCAGACTACCTGGAGTTCGCCCAGACTACCTGGAGTTAGCCCAGACTGCCTCGAGTTCGCCCAGACTACCTGGAGTTCACCCAGACTGCCTCGAGTTCGCCCAGACTACCTGGAGTTCGCCCAGACTACCTGGAGTTCGCCAGAGTGCCTCGAGTTCGCCCAGACTGCCTCGAGTTCGCCCAGACTGCCTCGAGTTCGCCCAGACTGCCTCGTGTTCGCCCAGACTACCTGGAGTTCGCCCAGACTACCTGGAGTTCGCCCAGACTACCTGGAGTTCGCCCAGACTACCTGGAGTTCGCCCAGACTACGTGGAGTTCGCCCAGACTGCATCGCGTTCGCCCAGACTGCCTCGAGTTCGCCCAGACTGCCTCGAGTTCTGCCAGACTGCCTGGAGTTCGCTCAGACTGCCTCGAGTTCGCCCAGACTACCTGGAGTCCGCCCAGACTGCCTCGAGTTCGCCCAGACTACCTGGAGTTCGCCCAGACTGCCTTGAGTTCGCCCAGACTGCCTCGAGTTCGCCCAGACTGCCTCGATTTCGCCCAGACTACCTGGAGTCCGCCCAGACTGCCTCGAGTCCGCCCAGACTGCCTCGAGTCCGCCCAGACTGCCTCGAGTTCGCCCAGACTGCCTCGAGTTCGCCCAGACTGCCTCGAGTTCGCCAAGACGACCTGGAGTTCGCCCAGACTACCTGGAGTTCGTTCAGACTACCTGGAGTTCGCCCAGACTACCTGGAGTTCGCCCAGACTGCCTGGAGTTCGCTGAGACTGCCTCGAGTTCGCCCAGACTACCTGGAGTTCGCCCAGACTGCCTCGAGTTCGCCCAGAGTACCTGGAGTTAGCCCAGACTGCCTTTAGTTCGCCCAGACTGTCTTTAGTTCGGCCTGACAACCTGGAGTTCGCCCAGACTACCTGTAGTTCGCCCAGACTACCTGTAGTTCGCCCAGACTGCCTCGAGTTCGCCCAGACTGCCTCGAGATCGGCCAGACTGCCTCGAGTTCGGCCAGACTGCATCGCGTTCGCCCAGACTGCATCGCGTTCGCCCAGACTGCCTCGAGTACGCACCAGACTGCCTCGAGTTCGCCCAGAGTGCCTCGAGTTCGCCCAGACTACCTGGAGTTCGCCCAGACTGCCTCGAGTTCGCCCAGACTGCCTCGAGTTCGCCCAGACAGCCTCGAGTTCGCCCAGACTACCTGGAGTTCGCCCAGACTACCTGGAGTTCGCCCAGACTACCTGGAGTTCGCCCAGACTACCTGGAGTTCGCCCAGACTGCCTCGAGTTCGCCCAAACTGCCTCGAGTTCGCCCAGACTACCTGGAGTTCGACCAGACTGCCTCGAGTTCGCCCAGACCTGCCTCGAGTTCGCCCAGACTGCCTCGAGTTCGCTCAAACTGCCTCGAGTTCGTCCAGACTGCCTCGAGTTCGCCCAGACTGCCTCGAGTTCGCCCAGCCTGCCTCGTGTTCGCCCAGACTGCCTCGAGTTCGCCCAGACGACCTGGAGTTCGCCCAGACTACCTTGAGTTCGCCCAGACTACCTGGAGTTCGCCCAGACTGCCTCGAGTTCGCCCAGACTGCCTCGAGTTCGCCCAGACTGCCTCGAGTTCGCCCAGACTGCCTCGAGTTCGCCCAGAGTACCTGGCTTTCGCCCAGACTGCCTTTAGTTCGCCCAGACTGCCTATAGTTCGGCCAGACTACCTGGAGTTCGCCCAGACTACCTGGAGTTCGCCAAGACTGCCTCGAGTTCGGCCAGACTACCTGGAGTTCGCCCAGACTGCCTCGAATTCGCCCAGACTGCCTCGAGTTCGCCCAGACTGCCTCGAGACCGCCCAGACTGCCTCGAGTTCGGACAGACTGCCTCGAGTTCGCCCAGACTGCCTCGAGATCGCGCAGACTACCTGGAGTTCGCCCAGACTACCTGGAGTTAGCCCAGACTGCCTCGAGTTCGCCCAGACTACCTGGAGTTCACCCAGACTGCCTCGAGTTCGCCCAGACTACCTGGAGTTCGCCCAGACTACCTGGAGTTTGCCCAGACTGCCTCGAGTTCGCCCAGACTGCCTCGAGTTCGCCCAGACTGCCTCGAGTTCGCCCAGACTGCCTCGAGTTCGCCCAGACTACCTAGAGTTCGCTCAGACTACCTGGAGTTCGCTCAGACTACCTGGAGTTCGCCCAGACTGCCTCGAGATCGCCCAGACTGCCTAGAGTTCGCCCAGACTGCCTGGAGTTCGCCCAGACTGCCTGGAGTTCGCCCAGACTGCCTCGAGTTCGCCCAGACTGCCTCGAGTTCGCCCAGACTGCCTCGAGTTCGCCCAGACTACCTGGAGTTCGCCCAGACTACCTGGAGTTCGCCCAGACTACCTGGAGTTCGCTCAGACTGCCTCGAGGTCGCCCAAACTGCCTCGAGTTCGCCCAAACTGCCTCGAGTTCGCCCAGACTACCTGGAGTTCGCAAGAACTGCCTCGAGTTCGCCCAGACTGCCTCGAGTTCGCCCAGACTGCCTCGAGTTCGCCCAGACTGCCTCGTGTTCGCCCAGACTGCCTCGAGTTCGCCCAGACGACCTGGAGTTCGCCCAGACTACCTGGAGTTCGCCCAGACTACCTGGAGTTCGCCCAGACTGCCTCGAGTTCGCCCAGACTGCCTCGAGTTCGCCCAGACTACCTGGAGTTCGCCCAGACTGCCTCGAGTTCGCCCAGACTGCCTGGAGTTCGCCCAGACTGCCTCGAGTTCGCCCAGAGTACCTGGAGTTCGCCCAGACTGCCTTTAGTTCGCCCAGACTGCCTTTAGTTCGGCCAGACTACCTGGAGTTCGGCCAGACTACCTGGAGTTCGCCAAGACTGCCTCGAGTTCGGCCAGACTACCTGGAGTTCGCCCAGACTGCCTCGAATTCGCCCAGACTGCCTCGAGTTCGCCCAGACTGCCTCGAGACCGCCCAGACTGCCTCGAGATCGGACAGACTGCCTCGAGTTCGCCCAGACTGCCTCGAGATCGCGCAGACTACCTGGAGTTCGCCCAGACTACCTGGAGTTCGCAAGAACTGCCTCGAGTTCGCCCAGACTGCCTCGAGTTCGCCCAGACTGCCTCGAGTTCGCCCAGACTACCTGGAGTTCGCCCAGACTGCCTCGAGTTCGCCCAGACTGCCTCGAGTTCACCCAGACTGCCTCGAGTTCGCCCAGACTGCCTCGTGTTCGCCCAGACTACCTGGAGTTCGCCCAGACTACCTGGAGTTCGCCCAGACTACCTGGTGTTCGCCCAGACTACCTGGAGTTCGCACAGACTGCCTCGAGTTCGCCCAAACTGCCTCGAGTTCGCCCAGACTGCCTCGAGTTCACTCAGACTGCCTGGAGTTCGCTCAGACTGCCTCGAGTTCGCTCAGACTGCCTCGAGTTCGCCTAGACTGCCTCGAGTTCACCCAGACTGCCTCGAGTTCGCCCAGACTGCCTCGAGTTCGCCCAGACTGCCTCGAGTTCGCGCAGACTGCCTCGAGTTCGCCCAGACTACCTGGAGTTCGCTCAGACTACCTGGAGTTCGCTCAGACTACCTGGAGTTCGCCCAGACTGCCTCGAGTTCGCCCAGACTGCCTAGAGTTCGCCCAGACTGCCTGGAGTTCGCCCAGACTGCCTCGAGTTCGCCCAGACTGTTTCGAGTTCGCCCAGACTGCCTCGAGATCGCGCAGACTACCTGGAGTTCGCCCAGACTACCTGGAGTTCGCAGAGACTGCCTCGAGTTCGCCCAGACTACCTGGAGTTCGCCCAGACTGCCTCGAGTTCGCCCAGACTGCCTCGAGTTCGCCCAGAATGTTTCGAGTTCGCCCAGACTGCCTCGAGTTCGCCCAGACTGCCTCGAGTTCGCCCAGACTGCCTCGAGTTCGCCCAGACTGCCTCGAGTTCGCCCAGACTGCCTCGAGTTCGCCCAGACTACCTGGAGTTCGCCCAGACTACCTGGAGTTCGCTCAGACTGCCTCGAGGTCGCCCAAACTGCCTCGAGTTCGCCCAAACTGCCTCGAGTTCGCCCAGACTACCTGGAGTTCGCAAGAACTGCCTCGAGTTCGCCCAGACTGCCTCGAGTTCGCCCAGACTGCCTCGAGTTCGCCCAGACTGCCTCGTGTTCGCCCAGACTCCCTCGAGTTCGCCCAGACGACCTGGAGTTCGCCCAGACTACCTGGAGTTCGCCCCAGACTACCTGGAGTTCGCCCAGACTGCCTCGAGTTCGCCCAGACTGCCTCGAGTTCGCCCAGACTACCTGGAGTTCGCCCAGACTGCCTCGAGTTCGCCCAGACTGCCTGGAGTTCGCCCAGACTGCCTCGAGTTCGCCCAGAGTACCTGGAGTTCGCCCAGACTGCCTTTAGTTCGCCCAGACTGCCTTTAGTTCGGCCAGACTACCTGGAGTTCGGCCAGACTACCTGGAGTTCGCCAAGACTGCCTCGAGTTCGGCCAGACTACCTGGAGTTCGCCCAGACTGCCTCGAATTCGCCCAGACTGCCTCGAGTTCGCCCAGACTGCCTCGAGACCGCCCAGACTGCCTCGAGATCGGACAGACTGCCTCGAGTTCGCCCAGACTGCCTCGAGATCGCGCAGACTACCTGGAGTTCGCCCAGACTACCTGGAGTTCGCAGAGACTGCCTCGAGTTCGCCCAGACTACCTGGAGTTCGCCCAGACTGCCTCGAGTTCGCCCAGACTGCCTCAAGTTCGCTCAGACTGCCTCGAGTTCGCCCAGACTGCCTCGAGTTCGCCCAGACTACCTGGAGTTCGCCCAGACTACCTGGAGTTCGCCCAGACTACCTGGAGTTCGCCCAGACTACCTGGAGTTCGCCCAGACTGCCTCGAGTTCGCCCAGACTGCCTGGAGTTCGCCCAGACTGCCTCGAGTTCGCCCAGACTGCCTCGAGTTCGCTCAGACTGCCTCGAGTTCGGCCAGAATGCCTCGAGTTCGCTCAGACTGCCTCGAGTTCGCCCAGACTACCTGGAGTCCGCCCAGACTGCCTCGAGTTCGCCCAGACTACCTGGAGTTCGCCCAGACTGCCTCGAGTTCGCCCAGACTACCTGGTGTTCGCCCAGACTGCCTCGAGTTCGCCCAGACTGCCTCGAGTTCGCCCAGACTGCCTCGAGTTCGCCCAGACTGCCTCGTGTTCGCCCAGACTACCTGGAGTTCGCCCAGACTACCTGGAGTTCGCCCAGACTACCTGGTGTTCGCCCAGACTACCTGGAGTTCGCCCAGACTGCCTCGAGTTCGCCCAGACTGCCTCGAGTTCGCCCAGACTGCCTCGAGTTCGCTCAGACTGCCTGGAGTTCGCTCAGACTGCCTCGAGTTCGCTCAGACTGCCTCGAGTTCGCCTAGACTGCCTCGAGATCGCCCAGACTGCCTCGAGTTCGCCCAGACTGCCTCGAGTTCGCGCAGACTGCCTCGAGTTCGCCCAGACTACCTGGAGTTCGCTCAGACTACCTGGAGTTCGCTCAGACTACCTGGACTTCGCCCAGACTGCCTCGAGTTCGCCCAGACTGCCTTGAGTTCGCCCAGACTGCCTGGAGTTCGCCCAGACTGCCTCGAGTTCGCCCAGACTGTTTCGAGTTCGCCCAGACTGCCTCGAGATCGCGCAGACTACCTGGAGTTCGCCCAGACTACCTGGAGTTCGCAGAGACTGCCTCGAGTTCGCCCAGACTGCCTCGAGTTCGCCCAGACTGCCTCGAGTTCGCCCAGACTGCCTCGAGTTCGCCCAGACTGTTTCGAGTTCGCCCAGACTGCCTCGAGTTCGCCCAGACTGCCTCGAGTTCGCCCAGACTGCCTCGAGTTCGCCCAGACTGCCTCGAGTTCGCCCAGACTGCCTCGAGTTCGCCCAGACTACCTGGAGTTCGCCCAGACTACCTGGAGTTCGCTCAGACTGCCTCGAGGTCGCCCAAACTGCCTCGAGTTCGCCCAAACTGCCTCGAGTTCGCCCAGACTACCTGGAGTTCGCAAGAACTGCCTCGAGTTCGCCCAGACTGCCTCGAGTTCGCCCAGACTGCCTCGAGTTCGCCCAGACTGCCTCGTGTTCGCCCAGACTGCCTCGAGTTCGCCCAGACGACCTGGAGTTCGCCCAGACTACCTGGAGTTCGCCCAGACTACCTGGAGTTCGCCCAGACTGCCTCGAGTTCGCCCAGACTGCCTCGAGTTCGCCCAGACTACCTGGAGTTCGCCCAGACTGCCTCGAGTTCGCCCAGACTGCCTGGAGTTCGCCCAGACTGCCTCGAGTTCGCCCAGAGTACCTGGAGTTCGCCCAGACTGCCTTTAGTTCGCCCAGACTGCCTTTAGTTCGGCCAGACTACCTGGAGTTCGGCCAGACTACCTGGAGTTCGCCAAGACTGCCTCGAGTTCGGCCAGACTACCTGGAGTTCGCCCAGACTGCCTCGAATTCGCCCAGACTGCCTCGAGTTCGCCCAGACTGCCTCGAGACCGCCCAGACTGCCTCGAGATCGGACAGACTGCCTCGAGTTCGCCCAGACTGCCTCGAGATCGCGCAGACTACCTGGAGTTCGCCCAGACTACCTGGAGTTCGCAGAGACTGCCTCGAGTTCGCCCAGACTACCTGGAGTTCGCCCAGACTGCCTCGAGTTCGCCCAGACTGCCTCAAGTTCGCTCAGACTGCCTCGAGTTCGCGCAGACTGCCTCGAGTTCGCCCAGACTACCTGGAGTTCGCCCAGACTACCTGGAGTTCGCCCAGACTACCTGGAGTTCGCCCAGACTACCTGGAGTTCGCCCAGACTGCCTCGAGTTCGCCCAGACTGCCTGGAGTTCGCCCAGACTGCCTCGAGTTCGCCCAGACTGCCTCGAGTTCGCTCAGACTGCCTCGAGTTCGGCCAGAATGCCTCGAGTTCGCTCAGACTGCCTCGAGTTCGCCCAGACTACCTGGAGTCCGCCCAGACTGCCTCGAGTTCGCCCAGACTACCTGGAGTTCGCCCAGACTGCCTCGAGTTCGCCCAGACTACCTGGTGTTCGCCCAGACTGCCTCGAGTTCGCCCAGACTGCCTCGAGTTCGCCCAGACTGCCTCGAGTTCGCCCAGACTGCCTCGTGTTCGCCCAGACTACCTGGAGTTCGCCCAGACTACCTGGAGTTCGCCCAGACTACCTGGTGTTCGCCCAGACTACCCGGAGTTCGCCCAGACTGCCTCGAGTTCGCCCAGACTGCCTCGAGTTCGCCCAGACTGCCTCGAGTTCGTTCAGACTACCTGGAGTTCGCCCAGACTACCTGGAGTTCGCCCAGACTGCCTGGAGTTCGCTGAGACTGCCTCGAGTTCGCCCAGACTACCTGGAGTTCGCCCAGACTGCCTCGAGTTCGCCCAGAGTACCTGGAGTTAGCCCAGACTGCCTTTAGTTCGCCCAGACTGTCTTTAGTTCGGCCTGACAACCTGGAGTTCGCCCAGACTACCTGTAGTTCGCCCAGACTACCTGTAGTTCGCCCAGACTGCCTCGAGTTCGCCCAGACTGCCTCGAGATCGGCCAGACTGCCTCGAGTTCGGCCAGACTGCATCGCGTTCGCCCAGACTGCATCGCGTTCGCCCAGACTGCCTCGAGTTCGCCCAGACTGCCTCGAGTTCGCCCAGAGTGCCTCGAGTTCGCCCAGACTACCTGGAGTTCGCCCAGACTGCCTCGAGTTCGCCCAGACTGCCTCGAGTTCGCCCAGACAGCCTCGAGTTCGCCCAGACTACCTGGAGTTCGCCCAGACTACCTGGAGTTCGCCCAGACTACCTGGAGTTCGCCCAGACTGCCTCGAGTTCGCCCAAACTGCCTCGAGTTCGCCCAGACTACCTGGAGTTCGACCAGACTGCCTCGAGTTCGCCCAGACTGCCTCGAGTTCGCCCAGACTGCCTCGAGTTCGGCCAGACTGCCTCGAGTTCGCGCAGACTGCCTCGAGTTCGCCCAGACTGCCTGGATTTCGCCCAGACTGCCTGGAGTTCGCCCAGACTCCCTCGAGTCCGCTCAGACTGCCTCGAGTTCGCCCAGACTGCCTCGAGTTCGCTCAAACTGCCTCGAGTTCGTCCAGACTGCCTCGAGTTCGCCCAGACTGCCTCGAGTTCGCCCAGCCTGCCTCGTGTTCGCCCAGACTGCCTCGAGTTCGCCCAGACGACCTGGAGTTCGCCCAGACTACCTTGAGTTCGCCCAGACTACCTGGAGTTCGCCCAGACTGCCTCGAGTTCGCCCAGACTGCCTCGAGTTCGCCCAGACTGCCTCGAGTTCGCCCAGACTGCCTCGAGTTCGCCCAGAGTACCTGGCGTTCGCCCAGACTGCCTTTAGTTCGCCCAGACTGCCTATAGTTCGGCCAGACTACCTGGAGTTCGCCCAGACTACCTGGAGTTCGCCAAGACTGCCTCGAGTTCGGCCAGACTACCTGGAGTTCGCCCAGACTGCCTCGAATTCGCCCAGACTGCCTCGAGTTCGCCCAGACTGCCTCGAGACCGCCCAGACTGCCTCGAGTTCGGACAGACTGCCTCGAGTTCGCCCAGACTGCCTCGAGATCGCGCAGACTACCTGGAGTTCGCCCAGACTACCTGGAGTTAGCCCAGACTGCCTCGAGTTCGCCCAGACTACCTGGAGTTCACCCAGACTGCCTCGAGTTCGCCCAGACTACCTGGAGTTCGCCCAGACTACCTGGAGTTCGCCCAGAGTGCCTCGAGTTCGCCCAGACTGCCTCGAGTTCGCCCAGACTGCCTCGAGTTCGCCCAGACTGCCTCGTGTTCGCCCAGACTACCTGGAGTTCGCCCAGACTACCTGGAGTTCGCCCAGACTACCTGGAGTTCGCCCAGACTACCTGGAGTTCGCCCAGACTACGTGGAGTTCGCCCAGACTGCATCGCGTTCGCCCAGACTGCCTCGAGTTCGCCCAGACTGCCTCGAGTTCTGCCAGACTGCCTGGAGTTCGCTCAGACTGCCTCGAGTTCGCCCAGACTACCTGGAGTCCGCCCAGACTGCCTCGAGTTCGCCCAGACTACCTGGAGTTCGCCCAGACTGCCTTGAGTTCGCCCAGACTGCCTCGAGTTCGCCCAGACTGCCTCGATTTCGCCCAGACTACCTGGAGTCCGCCCAGACTGCCTCGAGTCCGCCCAGACTGCCTCGAGTCCGCCCAGACTGCCTCGAGTTCGCCCAGACTGCCTCGAGTTCGCCCAGACTGCCTCGAGTTCGCCCAGACGACCTGGAGTTCGCCCAGACTACCTGGAGTTCGTTCAGACTACCTGGAGTTCGCCCAGACTACCTGGAGTTCGCCCAGACTGCCTGGAGTTCGCTGAGACTGCCTCGAGTTCGCCCAGACTACCTGGAGTTCGCCCAGACTGCCTCGAGTTCGCCCAGAGTACCTGGAGTTAGCCCAGACTGCCTTTAGTTCGCCCAGACTGTCTTTAGTTCGGCCTGACAACCTGGAGTTCGCCCAGACTACCTGTAGTTCGCCCAGACTACCTGTAGTTCGCCCAGACTGCCTCGAGTTCGCCCAGACTGCCTCGAGATCGGCCAGACTGCCTCGAGTTCGGCCAGACTGCATCGCGTTCGCCCAGACTGCATCGCGTTCGCCCAGACTGCCTCGAGTTCGCCCAGACTGCCTCGAGTTCGCCCAGAGTGCCTCGAGTTCGCCCAGACTACCTGGAGTTCGCCCAGACTCCCTCGAGTTCGCCCAGACTGCCTCGAGTTCGCCCAGACAGCCTCGAGTTCGCCCAGACTACCTGGAGTTCGCCCAGACTACCTGGAGTTCGCCCAGACTACCTGGAGTTCGCCCAGACTACCTGGAGTTCGCCCAGACTGCCTCGAGTTCGCCCAAACTGCCTCGAGTTCGCCCAGACTACCTGGAGTTCGACCAGACTGCCTCGAGTTCGCCCAGACTGCCTCGAGTTCGCCCAGACTGCCTCGAGTTCGGCCAGACTGCCTCGAGTTCGCGCAGACTGCCTCGAGTTCGCCCAGACTGCCTGGATTTCGCCCAGACTGCCTGGAGTTCGCCCAGACTGCCTCGAGTCCGCTCAGACTGCCTCGAGTTCGCCCAGACTGCCTCGAGTTCGCTCAAACTGCCTCGAGTTCGTCCAGACTGCCTCGAGTTCGCCCAGACTGCCTCGAGTTCGCCCAGCCTGCCTCGTGTTCGCCCAGACTGCCTCGAGTTCGCCCAGACGACCTGGAGTTCGCCCAGACTACCTTGAGTTCGCCCAGACTACCTGGAGTTCGCCCAGACTGCCTCGAGTTCGCCCAGACTGCCTCGAGTTCGCCCAGACTGCCTCGAGTTCGCCCAGACTGCCTCGAGTTCGCCCAGAGTACCTGGCGTTCGCCCAGACTGCCTTTAGTTCGCCCAGACTGCCTATAGTTCGGCCAGACTACCTGGAGTTCGCCCAGACTACCTGGAGTTCGCCAAGACTGCCTCGAGTTCGGCCAGACTACCTGGAGTTCGCCCAGACTGCCTCGAATTCGCCCAGACTGCCTCGAGTTCGCCCAGACTGCCTCGAGACCGCCCAGACTGCCTCGAGTTCGGACAGACTGCCTCGAGTTCGCCCAGACTGCCTCGAGATCGCGCAGACTACCTGGAGTTCGCCCAGACTACCTGGAGTTAGCCCAGACTGCCTCGAGTTCGCCCAGACTACCTGGAGTTCACCCAGACTGCCTCGAGTTCGCCCAGACTACCTGGAGTTCGCCCAGACTACCTGGAGTTCGCCCAGAGTGCCTCGAGTTCGCCCAGACTGCCTCGAGTTCGCCCAGACTGCCTCGAGTTCGCCCAGACTGCCTCGTGTTCGCCCAGACTACCTGGAGTTCGCCCAGACTACCTGGAGTTCGCCCAGACTACCTGGAGTTCGCCCAGACTACCTGGAGTTCGCCCAGACTACCTGGAGTTCGCCCAGACGACCTGGAGTTCGCCCAGACTACCTGGAGTTTGCCCAGACTGCCTCGAGTTCGCCCAGACTGCCTCGAGTTCGCCCAGACTGCCTCGAGTTCGCCCAGACTGCCTCGAGTTCGCCCAGACTACCTAGAGTTCGCTCAGACTACCTGGAGTTCGCTCAGACTACCTGGAGTTCGCCCAGACTGCCTCGAGTTCGCCCAGACTGCCTAGAGTTCGCCCAGACTGCCTGGAGTTCGCCCAGACTGCCTGGAGTTCGCCCAGACTGCCTCGAGTTCGCCCAGACTGCCTCGAGTTCGCCCAGACTGCCTCGAGTTCGCCCAGACTACCTGGAGTTCGCCCAGACTACCTGGAGTTCGCCCAGACTACCTGGAGTTCGCTCAGACTGCCTCGAGGTCGCCCAAACTGCCTCGAGTTCGCCCAAACTGCCTCGAGTTCGCCCAGACTACCTGGAGTTCGCAAGAACTGCCTCGAGTTCGCCCAGACTGCCTCGAGTTCGCCCAGACTGCCTCGAGTTCGCCCAGACTGCCTCGTGTTCGCCCAGACTGCCTCGAGTTCGCCCAGACGACCTGGAGTTCGCCCAGACTACCTGGAGTTCGCCCAGACTACCTGGAGTTCGCCCAGACTGCCTCGAGTTCGCCCAGACTGCCTCGAGTTCGCCCAGACTACCTGGAGTTCGCCCAGACTGCCTCGAGTTCGCCCAGACTGCCTGGAGTTCGCCCAGACTGCCTCGAGTTCGCCCAGAGTACCTGGAGTTCGCCCAGACTGCCTTTAGTTCGCCCAGACTGCCTTTAGTTCGGCCAGACTACCTGGAGTTCGGCCAGACTACCTGGAGTTCGCCAAGACTGCCTCGAGTTCGGCCAGACTACCTGGAGTTCGCCCAGACTGCCTCGAATTCGCCCAGACTGCCTCGAGTTCGCCCAGACTGCCTCGAGACCGCCCAGACTGCCTCGAGATCGGACAGACTGCCTCGAGTTCGCCCAGACTGCCTCGAGATCGCGCAGACTACCTGGAGTTCGCCCAGACTACCTGGAGTTCGCAAGAACTGCCTCGAGATCGCCCAGACTGCCTCGAGTTCGCCCAGACTGCCTCGAGTTCGCCCAGACTACCTGGAGTTCGCCCAGACTGCCTCGAGTTCGCCCAGACTGCCTCGAGTTCACCCAGACTGCCTCGAGTTCGCCCAGACTGCCTCGTGTTCGCCCAGACTACCTGGAGTTCGCCCAGACTACCTGGAGTTCGCCCAGACTACCTGGTGTTCGCCCAGACTACCTGGAGTTCGCCCAGACTGCCTCGAGTTCGCCCAAACTGCCTCGAGTTCGCCCAGACTGCCTCGAGTTCACTCAGACTGCCTGGAGTTCGCTCAGACTGCCTCGAGGTCGCTCAGACTGCCTCGAGTTCGCCTAGACTGCCTCGAGTTCACCCAGACTGCCTCGAGTTCGCCCAGACTGCCTCGAGTTCGCCCAGACTGCCTCGAGTTCGCGCAGACTGCCTCGAGTTCGCCCAGACTACCTGGAGTTCGCTCAGACTACCTGGAGTTCGCTCAGACTACCTGGAGTTCGCCCAGACTGCCTCGAGTTCGCCCAGACTGCCTAGAGTTCGCCCAGACTGCCTGGAGTTCGCCCAGACTGCCTCGAGTTCGCCCAGACTGTTTCGAGTTCGCCCAGACTGCCTCGAGATCGCGCAGACTACCTGGAGTTCGCCCAGACTACCTGGAGTTCGCAGAGACTGCCTCGAGTTCGCCCAGACTACCTGGAGTTCGCCCAGACTGCCTCGAGTTCGCCCAGACTGCCTCGAGTTCGCCCAGAATGTTTCGAGTTCGCCCAGACTGCCTCGAGTTCGCCCAGACTGCCTCGAGTTCGCCCAGACTGCCTCGAGTTCGCCCAGACTGCCTCGAGTTCGCCCAGACTGCCTCGAGTTCGCCCAGACTACCTGGAGTTCGCCCAGACTACCTGGAGTTCGCTCAGACTGCCTCGAGGTCGCCCAAACTGCCTCGAGTTCGCCCAAACTGCCTCGAGTTCGCCCAGACTACCTGGAGTTCGCAAGAACTGCCTCGAGTTCGCCCAGACTGCCTCGAGTTCGCCCAGACTGCCTCGAGTTCGCCCAGACTGCCTCGTGTTCGCCCAGACTGCCTCGAGTTCGCCCAGACGACCTGGAGTTCGCCCAGACTACCTGGAGTTCGCCCAGACTACCTGGAGTTCGCCCAGACTGCCTCGAGTTCGCCCAGACTGCCTCGAGTTCGCCCAGACTACCTGGAGTTCGCCCAGACTGCCTCGAGTTCGCCCAGACTGCCTGGAGTTCGCCCAGACTGCCTCGAGTTCGCCCAGAGTACCTGGAGTTCGCCCAGACTGCCTTTAGTTCGCCCAGACTGCCTTTAGTTCGGCCAGACTACCTGGAGTTCGGCCAGACTACCTGGAGTTCGCCAAGACTGCCTCGAGTTCGGCCAGACTACCTGGAGTTCGCCCAGACTGCCTCGAATTCGCCCAGACTGCCTCGAGTTCGCCCAGACTGCCTCGAGACCGCCCAGACTGCCTCGAGATCGGACAGACTGCCTCGAGTTCGCCCAGACTGCCTCGAGATCGCGCAGACTACCTGGAGTTCGCCCAGACTACCTGGAGTTCGCAGAGACTGCCTCGAGTTCGCCCAGACTACCTGGAGTTCGCCCAGACTGCCTCGAGTTCGCCCAGACTGCCTCAAGTTCGCTCAGACTGCCTCGAGTTCGCCCAGACTGCCTCGAGTTCGCCCAGACTACCTGGAGTTCGCCCAGACTACCTGGAGTTCGCCCAGACTACCTGGAGTTCGCCCAGACTACCTGGAGTTCGCCCAGACTGCCTCGAGTTCGCCCAGACTGCCTGGAGTTCGCCCAGACTGCCTCGAGTTCGCCCAGACTGCCTCGAGTTCGCTCAGACTGCCTCGAGTTCGGCCAGAATGCCTCGAGTTCGCTCAGACTGCCTCGAGTTCGCCCAGACTACCTGGAGTCCGCCCAGACTGCCTCGAGTTCGCCCAGACTACCTGGAGTTCGCCCAGACTGCCTCGAGTTCGCCCAGAATACCTGGTGTTCGCCCAGACTGCCTCGAGTTCGCCCAGACTGCCTCGAGTTCGCCCAGACTGCCTCGAGTTCGCCCAGACTGCCTCGTGTTCGCCCAGACTACCTGGAGTTCGCCCAGACTACCTGGAGTTCGCCCAGACTACCTGGTGTTCGCCCAGACTACCTGGAGTTCGCCCAGACTGCCTCGAGTTCGCCCAGACTGCCTCGAGTTCGCCCAGACTGCCTCGAGTTCGCTCAGACTGCCTGGAGTTCGCTCAGACTGCCTCGAGTTCGCTCAGACTGCCTCGAGTTCGCCTAGACTGCCTCGAGATCGCCCAGACTGCCTCGAGTTCGCCCAGACTGCCTCGAATTCGCCCAGACTGCCTCGAGTTCGCGCAGACTGCCTCGAGTTCGCCCAGACTACCTGGAGTTCGCTCAGACTACCTGGAGTTCGCTCAGACTACCTGGAGTTCGCCCAGACTGCCTCGAGTTCGCCCAGACTGCCTTGAGTTCGCCCAGACTGCCTGGAGTTCGCCCAGACTGCCCCGAGTTCGCCCAGACTGTTTCGAGTTCGCCCAGACTGCCTCGAGATCGCGCAGACTACCTGGAGTTCGCCCAGACTACCTGGAGTTCGCAGAGACTGCCTCGAGTTCGCCCAGACTGCCTCGAGTTCGCCCAGACTGCCTCGAGTTCGCCCAGACTGCCTCGAGTTCGCCCAGACTGTTTCGAGTTCGCCCAGACTGCCTCGAGTTCGCCCAGACTGCCTCGAGTTCGCCCAGACTGCCTCGAGTTCGCCCAGACTGCCTCGAGTTCGCCCAGACTACCTGGAGTTCGCCCAGACTACCTGGAGTTCGCCCAGACTACCTGGAGTTCGCCCAGAGTGCCTCGAGTTCGCCCAGACTGCCTCGAGTTCGCCCAGACTGCCTCGAGTTCGGCCAGACTGCCTCGAGTTCGCGCAGACTGCCTGGAGTTCGCCCAGACTGCCTGGAGTTCGCCCAGACTGCCTCGAGTTCGCCCAGACTGCCTGGAGTTCGCCCAGACTGCCCCGAGTTCGCCCAGACTGCCTCGAGTTCGCCCAGACTGCCTCGAGTTCGCCCAGACTGCCTCGAGTTCGCCCAGACTGCCTCGAGTTCGCCCAGACTGCCTCGAGTTCGCCCAGACTGCCTCGAGTTCGCCCAGACTGTTTCGAGTTCGCCCAGACTGGCTCGAGTTCCCCCAGACTACCTGGAGTTCGCCCAGACTACCTGGAGTTCGCCCAGACTGCTTCGAGTTCGCCCAAACTGCCTCGAGTTCGCCCAAACTGCCTCGAGTTCGCCCAGACTACCTGGAGTTCGCAAGAACTGCCTCGAGTTCGCCCAGACTGCCTCGAGTTCGCCCAGACTACCTGGAGTTCGACCAGACTGCCTTGAGTTCGCACAGACTGCCTCGAGTTCGCCCAGACTGCCTCGAGTTCGCCCAGACTGCCTCGAGTTCGCCCAGACTGCCTGGAGTTCGCAGAGACTGCCTCGAGTTCGCCCAGACTGCCTCGAGTTCGCCCAGACTGCCTGGAGTTCGCAGAGACTGCCTCGAGTTCGCCCAGACTGCCTCGAGTTCGCCCAGACTGCCTCGAGTTCGCCCAGACTACCTGGAGTTCGCAGAGACTGCCTCGAGTTCGCCCAGACTACCTGGAGTTCGCCCAGACTGCCTCGAGTTCGCCCAGACTGCCTCGAGTTCGCCCAGACTGTTTCGAGTTCGCCCAGACTGCCTCGAGTTCGCCCAGACTGCCTCGAGTTCGCCCAGACTGCCTCGAGTTCGCCCAGACTGCCTCGAGTTCGCCCAGACTACCTGGAGTTCGCCCAGACTACCTGGAGTTCGCCCAGACTACCTGGAGTTCGCCCAGAGTGCCTCGAGTTCGCCCAGACTGCCTCGAGTTCGCCCAGACTGCCTCGAGTTCGGCCAGACTGCCTCGAGTTCGCGCAGACTGCCTGGAGTTCGCCCAGACTGCCTGGAGTTCGCCCAGACTGCCTCGAGTTCGCCCAGACTGCCTCGAGTTCGCCCAGACTGCCTCGAGTTCGCCCAGACTGCCTCGAGTTCGCCCAGACTACCTGGAGTTCGCAGAGACTGCCTCGAGTTCGCCCAGACTACCTGGAGTTCGCCCAGACTGCCTCGAGTTCGCCCAGACTGCCTGGAGTTCGCCCAGACTGCCTCGAGTTCGCCCAGACTGCCTCGAGTTCGGCCAGACTGCCTCGAGTTCGCGCAGACTGCCTGGAGTTCGCCCAGACTGCCTCGAGTTCGCCCAGACTGCCTCGAGTTCGCCCAGACTGCCTCGAGTTCGCCCAGACTGCCTCGAGTTCGCCCAGACTACCTGGAGTTCGCAGAGACTGCCTCGAGTTCGCCCAGACTACCTGGAGTTCGCCCAGACTGCCTCGAGTTCGCCCAGACTGCCTCGAGTTCGCCCAGACTGCCTCGAGTTCGCCCAGACTGTTTCGAGTTCGCCCAGACTGGCTCGAGTTCGCCCAGACTACCTGGAGTTCGCCCAGACTACCTGGAGTTCGCCCAGACTGCCTCGAGTTCGCCCAAACTGCCTCGAGTTCGCCCAAACTGCCTCGAGTTCGCCCAGACTACCTGGAGTTCGCAAGAACTGCCTCGAGTTCGCCCAGACTACCTCGAGTTCGCCCAGACTACCTGGAGTTCGACCAGACTGCCTTGAGTTCGCCCAGACTGCCTCGAGTTCGCCCAGACTGCCTCGAGTTCGCCCAGACTGCCTCGAGTTCGCCCAGACTACCTGGAGTTCGCCCAGACTACCTGGAGTTCGCCCAGACTACCTGGAGTTCGCCCAGAGTGCCTCGAGTTCGCCCAGACTGCCTCGAGTTCGCCCAGACTGCCTCGAGTTCGGCCAGACTGCCTCGAGTTCGCGCAGACTGCCTGGAGTTCGCCCAGACTGCCTGGAGTTCGCCCAGACTGCCTCGAGTTCGCCCAGACTGCCTCGAGTTCGCCCAGACTGCCTCGAGTTCGCCCAGACTGCCTCGAGTTCGCCCAGACTACCTGGAGTTCGCAGAGACTGCCTCGAGTTCGCCCAGACTACCTGGAGTTCGCCCAGACTGCCTCGAGTTCGCCCAGACTGCCTGGAGTTCGCCCAGACTGCCTCGAGTTCGCCCAGACTGCCTCGAGTTCGGCCAGACTGCCTCGAGTTCGCGCAGACTGCCTGGAGTTCGCCCAGACTGCCTGGAGTTCGCCCAGACTGCCTCGAGTTCGCCCAGACTGCCTCGAGTTCGCCCAGACTGCCTCGAGTTCGCCCAGACTGCCTCGAGTTCGCCCAGACTACCTGGAGTTCGCAGAGACTGCCTCGAGTTCGCCCAGACTACCTGGAGTTCGCCCAGACTGCCTCGAGTTCGCCCAGACTGCCTCGAGTTCGCCCAGACTGCCTCGAGTTCGCCCAGACCATTTCGAGTTCGCCCAGACTGGCTCGAGTTCGCCCAGACTACCTGGAGTTCGCCCAGACTACCTGGAGTTCGCCCAGACTGCCTCGAGTTCGCCCAAACTGCCTCGAGTTCGCCCAAACTGCCTCGAGTTCGCCCAGACTACCTGGAGTTCGCAAGAACTGCCTCGAGTTCGCCCAGACTACCTCGAGTTCGCCCAGACTACCTGGAGTTCGACCAGACTGTCTTGAGTTCGCACAGACTGCCTCGAGTTCGCCCAGACTGCCTCGAGTTCGCCCAGACTGCCTCGAGTTCGCCCAGACTGCCTCGAGTTCGCCCAGACTGCCTCGAGTTCGCCCAGACTGCCTCGAGTTCGCCCAGACTGCCTCGAGTTCGCCCAGACTGCCTCGAGTTCGCCCAGACTACCTGGAGTTCGCAGAGACTGCCTCGAGTTCGCCCAGACTACCTGGAGTTCGCCCAGACTGCCTCGAGTTCGCCCAGACTGCCTCGAGTTCGCCCAGACTGCCTCGAGTTCGCCCAGACTGTTTCGAGTTCGCCCAGACTGGCTCGAGTTCGCCCAGACTACCTGGAGTTCGCCCAGACTACCTGGAGTTCGCCCAGACTGCCTCGAGTTCGCCCAAACTGCCTCGAGTTCGCCCAAACTGACTCGAGTTCGCCCAGACTACCTGGAGTTCGCAAGAACTGCCTCGAGTTCGCCCAGACTACCTCGAGTTCGCCCAGACTACCTGGAGTTCGACCAGACTGCCTTGAGTTCGCACAGACTGCCTCGAGTTCGCCCAGACTGCCTCGAGTTCGCCCAGACTGCCTGGAGTTCGCCCAGACTGCCTCGAGTTCGCCCAGACTGCCTCGAGTTCGCCCAGACTGCCTCGAGTTCGGCCAGATGCCTCGAGTTCGCGCAGACTGCCTGGAGTTCGCCCAGACTGCCTGGAGTTCGCCCAGACTGCCTGGAGTTCGCCCAGACTGCCTCGAGTTCGCCCAGACTGCCTCGAGTTCGCCCAGACTGCCTCGAGTTCGCCCAGACTGCCTCGAGTTCGCCCAGACTGCCTCGAGTTCGGCCAGATGCCTCGAGTTCGCGCAGACTGCCTGGAGTTCGCCCAGACTGCCTGGAGTTCGCCCAGACTGCCTCGAGTTCGCCCAGACTGCCTCGAGTTCGCCCAGACTGCCTCGAGTTCGCCCAGACTGCCTCGAGTTCGCCCAGACTGCCTCGAGTTCGCCCAGACTGCCTCGAGTTCGCCCAGACTGCCTCGAGTTCGCCCAGACTGTCTCGAGTTCGCCCAGACTGCCTCGAGTTCGCCCAGACTGCCTCGAGTTCGCCCAGACTGCCTCGAGTTCGCCCAGACTGCCTCGAGTTCGCCCAGACTGCCTCGAGTTCGCCCAGACTGCCTCGAGTTCGCCCAGACTGCCTCGAGTTCGCCCAGACTACCTGGAGTTCGCCCAGACTACCTGGAGTTCGCCCAGACTACCTGGAGTTCGCCCAGAGTGCCTCGAGTTCGCCCAGACTGCCTCGAGTTCGCCCAGACTGCCTCGAGTTCGGCCAGACTGCCTCGAGTTCGCGCAGACTGCCTGGAGTTCGCCCAGACTGCCTGGAGTTCGCCCAGACTGCCTCGAGTTCGCCCAGACTGCCTCGAGTTCGCCCAGACTGCCTCGAGTTCGCCCAGAATGCCTCGAGTTCGCCCAGACTGCCTCGAGTTCGCCCAGACTGTTTCGAGTTCGCCCAGACTGGCTCGAGTTCGCCCAGACTACCTGGAGTTCGCCCAGACTGCCTCGAGTTCGCGCAAACTGCCTCGAGTTCGCCCAGACTGCCTCGAGTTCGCCCAGACTGCCTCGAGTTCGCGCAGACTGCCTGGAGTTCGCCCAGACTGCCTCGAGTTCGCCCAGACTGCCTCGAGTTCGCCCAGACTGCCTCGAGTTCGCCCAGACTGCCTCGAGTTCGCGCAGACTGCCTGGAGTTCGCCCAGACTGCCTCGAGTTCGCCCAGACTGCCTCGAGTTCGCCCAGACTGCCTCGAGTTCGCCCAGACTGCCTCGAGTTCGCCCAGACTGCCTCGAGTTCGCCCAGACTGCCTCGAGTTCGCCCAGACTGCCTCGAGTTCGCGCAGACTGCCTGGAGTTCGCCCAGACTGCCTCGAGTTCGCCCAGACTGCCTCGAGTTCGCCCAGACTGCCTCGAGTTCGCCCAGACTGCCTCGAGTTCGCCCAGACTGCCTCGAGTTCGCCCAGACTGCCTCGAGTTCGCCCAGACTGTTTCGAGTTCGCCCAGACTGGCTCGAGTTCGCCCAGACTACCTGGAGTTCGCCCAGTCTACCTGGAGTTCGCCCAGACTGCCTCGAGTTCGCCCAGACTGCCTGGAGTTCGCCCAGACTGCCTCGAGTTCGCCCAGACTGCCTCGAGTTCGCGCAGACTGCCTGGAGTTCGCCCAGACTGCCTCGAGTTCGCCCAGACTGCCTCGAGTTCGCCCAGACTGCCTCGAGTTCGCGCAGACTGCCTGGAGTTCGCCCAGACTGCCTCGAGTTCGCCCAGACTGCCTCGAGTTCGCGCAGACTGCCTCGAGTTCGCCCAGACTGCCTCGAGTTCGCCCAGACTGCCTCGAGTTCGCGCAGACTGCCTGGAGTTCGCCCAGACTGCCTCGAGTTCGCCCAGACTGCCTCGAGTTCGCCCAGACTGCCTCGAGTTCGCCCAGACTGCCTCGAGTTCGCGCAGACTGCCTGGAGTTCGCCCAGACTGCCTCGAGTTCGCCCAGACTGCCTCGAGTTCGCCCAGACTGCCTCGAGTTCGCCCAGACTGCCTCGAGTTCGCGCAGACTGCCTGGAGTTCGCCCAGACTGCCTCGAGTTCGCCCAGACTGCCTCGAGTTCGCCCAGACTGCCTCGAGTTCGCCCAGACTGCCTCGAGTTCGCCCAGACTGCCTCGAGTTCGCGCAGACTGCCTGGAGTTCGCCCAGACTGCCTCGAGTTCGCGCAGACTGCCTGGAGTTCGCCCAGACTGCCTCGAGTTCGCCCAGACTGCCTCGAGTTCGCGCAGACTGCCTGGAGTTCGCCCAGACTGCCTCGAGTTCGCCCAGACTGCCTCGAGTTCGCCCAGACTGCCTCGAGTTCGCCCAGACTGCCTCGAGTTCGCGCAGACTGCCTGGAGTTCGCCCAGACTGCCTCGAGTTCGCCCAGACTGCCTCGAGTTCTCCCAGACTGCCTCGAGTTCGCCCAGACTGCCTCGAGTTCGGCCAGACTGCCTCGAGTTCGCCCAGACTGCCTCGAGTTCGCGCAGACTGCCTGGAGTTCGCCCAGACTGCCTCGAGTTCGCCCAGTCTGCCTGGAGTTCGCCCAGACTGCCTCGAGTTCGCCCAGACTGCCTCGAGTTCGCCCAGACTGCCTCGAGTTCGCCCAGACTGCCTCGAGTTCGCCCAGACTGTTTCGAGTTCGCCCAGACTGGCTCGAGTTCGCCCAGACTACCTGGAGTTCGCCCAGACTACCTGGAGTTCGCCCAGACTGCCTCGAGTTCGCCCAAACTGCCACGAGTTCGCCCAAACTGCCTCGAGTTCGCCCAGACTACCTGGAGTTCGCAAGAACTGCCTCGAGTTCGCCCAGACTGGCTCGAGTTCGCCCAGACTACCTGGAGTTCGCCCAGACTGCCTCGAGTTCGCCCAAACTGCCTCGAGTTCGCCCAAACTGCCTCGAGTTCGCCCAGACTACCTGTAGTTCGCAAGAACTGCCTCGAGTTCGCCCAGACTGCCTCGAGTTCGCCCAGACTACCTGGAGTTCGACCAGACTGCCTCGAGTTCGCACAGACTGCCTCGAGTTCGCCCAGACTGCCTCGAGTTCGCCCAGACTGCCTCGAGTTCGCCCAGACTGCCTCGAGTTCGCGCAGACTGCCTGGAGTTCGCCCAGACTGCCTCGAGTTCGCCCAGACTGCCTCGAGTTCGCCCAGACTGCCTCGAGTTCGCCCAGACTGCCTCGAGTTCGCGCAGACTGCCTGGAGTTCGCCCAGACTGCCTCGAGTTCGCCCAGACTGCCTCGAGTTCGCCCAGACTGCCTCGAGTTCGCCCAGACTGCCTCGAGTTCGGCCAGACTGCCTCGAGTTCGCCCAGAATGCCTCGAGTTCGCGCAGACTGCCTGGAGTTCGCCCAGACTGCCTCGAGTTCGCCCAGACTGCCTCGAGTTCGCCCAGACTGCCTCGAGTTCGCCCAGACTGCCTCGAGTTCGCCCAGACTGCCTCGAGTTCGCCCAGACTGCCTCGAGTTCGCCCAGACTGTTTCGAGTTCGCCCAGACTGGCTCGAGTTCGCCCAGACTACCTGGAGTTCGCCCAGACTACCTGGAGTTCGCCCAGACTGCCTCGAGTTCGCCCAAACTGCCTCGAGTTCGCCCAAACTGCCTCGAGTTCGCCCAGACTACATGGAGTTCGCAAGAACTGCCTCGAGTTCGCCCAGACTGCCTCGAGTTCGCCCAGACTACCTGGAGTTCGACCAGACTGCCTTGAGTTCGCACAGACTGCCTCGAGTTCGCCCAGACTGCCTCGAGTTCGCCCAGACTGCCTCGAGTTCGCCCAGACTGCCTCGAGTTCGCGCAGACTGCCTGGAGTTCGCCCAGACTGCCTCGAGTTCGCCCAGACTGCCTCGAGTTCGCCCAGACTGCCTCGAGTTCGGCCAGATGCCTCGAGTTCGCGCAGACTGCCTGGAGTTCGCCCAGACTGCCTGGAGTTCGCCCAGACTGCCTCGAGTTCGCGCAGACTGCCTGGAGTTCGCCCAGACTGCCTCGAGTTCGCCCAGACTGCCTCGAGTTCGCCCAGACTGCCTCGAGTTCGCCCAGACTGCCTCGAGTTCGCCCAGACTGCCTCGAGTTCGCCCAGACTGCCTCGAGTTCGCGCAGACTGCCTGGAGTTCGCCCAGACTGCCTCGAGTTCGCCCAGAGTGCCTCGAGTTCGCCCAGACTGCCTCGAGTTCGCCCAGACTGCCTCGAGTTCGCCCAGACTGCCTCGAGTTCGCCCAGACTGCCTCGAGTTCGCGCAGACTGCCTGGGGTTCGCCCAGACTGCCTCGAGTTCGCCCAGACTGCCTCGAGTTCGCCCAGACTGCCTCGAGTTCGGCCAGATGCCTCGAGTTCGCGCAGACTGCCTGGAGTTCGCCCAGACTGCCTGGAGTTCGCCCAGACTGCCTCGAGTTCGCGCAGACTGCCTGGAGTTCGCCCAGACTGCCTCGAGTTCGCCCAGACTGCCTCGAGTTCGCCCAGACTGCCTCGAGTTCGCCCAGACTGCCTCGAGTTCGCCCAGACTGTCTCGAGTTCGCCCAGACTGCCTCGAGTTCGCCCAGACTGCCTCGAGTTCGCCCAGACTGCCTCGAGTTCACCCAGACTGCCTCGAGTTCGCCCAGACTGCCTCGAGTTCGCCCAGACTGCCTCGAGTTCGCCCAGACTACCTGGAGTTCGCCCAGACTACCTGGAGTTCGCCCAGACTACCTGGAGTTCGCTCAGAGTGCCTCGAGTTCGCCCAGACTGCCTCGAGTTCGCCCAGACTGCCTCGAGTTCGGCCAGACTGCCTCGAGTTCGCGCAGACTGCCTGGAGTTCGCCCAGACTGCCTGGAGTTCGCCCAGACTGCCTCGAGTTCGCCCAGACTGCCTCGAGTTCGCCCAGACTGCCTCGAGTTCGCCCAGACTGCCTCGAGTTCGCCCAGACTGCCTCGAGTTCGCCCAGACTGCCTCGAGTTCGCCCAGACTGCCTCGAGTTCGCCCAGACTGTTTCGAGTTCGCCCAGACTGGGTAGAGTTCGCCCAGACTACCTGGAGTTCGCCCAGACAACCTGGAGTTCGCCCAGACTGCCTCGAGTTCGCCCAAACTGCCTCGAGTTCGCCCAAACTGCCTCGAGTTCGCCCAGACTACCTGGAGTTCGCAAGAACTGCCTCGAGTTCGCCCAGACTGCCTCGAGTTCGCCCAGACTACCTGGAGTTCGACCAGACTGCCTCGAGTTCGCACAGACTGCCTCGAGTTCGCCCAGACTGCCTCGAGTTCGCCCAGACTGCCTCGAGTTCGCCCAGACTGCCTCGAGTTCGCCCAGACTGCCTCGAGTTCGCGCAGACTGCCTGGAGATCGCCCAGACTGCCTCGAGTTCGCCCAGACTGCCTCGAGTTCGCCCAGACTGCCTCGAGTTCGGCCAGATGCCTCGAGTTCGCGCAGACTGCCTGGAGTTCGCCCAGACTGCCTGGAGTTCGCCCAGACTGCCTCGAGTTCGCCCAGACTGCCTCGAGTTCGCCCAGACTGCCTCGAGTTCGCCCAGACTGCCTCGAGTTCGCCCAGACTGCCTCGAGTTCGGCCAGATGCCTCGAATTCGCGCAGACTGCCTGGAGTTCGCCCAGACTGCCTGGAGTTCGCCCAGACTGCCTCGAGTTCGCCCAGACTGCCTCGAGTTCGCCCAGACTGCCTCGAGTTCGCCCAGACTGCCTCGAGTTCGCCCAGACTGCCTCGAGTTCGCCCAGACTGCCTCGAGTTCGCCCAGACTGCCTCGAGTTCGCCCAGACTGTCTCGAGTTCGCCCAGACTGCCTCGAGTTCGCCCAGACTGCCTCGAGTTCGCCCAGACTGCCTCGAGTTCGCCCAGACTGCCTCGAGTTCGCCCAGACTGCCTCGAGTTCGCCCAGACTGCCTCGAGTTCGCCCAGACTACCTGGAGTTCGCCCAGACTACCTGGAGTTCGCCCAGACTACCTGGAGTTCGCCCAGAGTGCCTCGAGTTCGCCCAGACTGCCTCGAGTTCGCCCAGACTGCCTCGAGTTCGGCCAGACTGCCTCGAGTTCGCGCAGACTGCCTGGAGTTCGCCCAGACTGCCTGGAGTTCGCCCAGAATGCCTCGAGTTCGCCCAGACTGCCTCGAGTTCGCCCAGACTGCCTCGAGTTCGCCCAGACTGCCTCGAGTTCGCCCAGACTGCCTCGAGTTCGCCCAGACTGTTTCGAGTTCGCCCAGACTGGCTCGAGTTCGCCCAGACTACCTGGAGTTCGCCCAGACTGCCTCGAGTTCGCCCAAACTGCCTCGAGTTCGCCCAGACTGCCTCGAGTTCGCCCAGACTGCCACGAGTTCGCGCAGACTGCCTGGAGTTCGCCCAGACTGCCTCGAGTTCGCCCAGACTGCCTCGAGTTCGCCCAGACTGCCTCGAGTTCGCCCAGACTGCCTCGAGTTCGCGCAGACTGCCTGGAGTTCGCCCAGACTGCCTCGAGTTCGCCCAGACTGCCTCGAGTTCGCCCAGACTGCCTCGAGTTCGCCCAGACTGCCTCGAGTTCGGCCAGACTGCCTCGAGTTCGCCCAGACTGCCTCGAGTTCGCGCAGACTGCCTGGAGTTCGCCCAGACTGCCTCGAGTTCGCCCAGACTGCCTCGAGTTCGCCCAGACTGCCTCGAGTTCGCCCAGACTGCCTCGAGTTCGCCCAGACTGCCTCGAGTTCGCCCAGACTGCCTCGAGTTCGCCCAGACTGCCTCGAGTTCGCCCAGACTGCCTCGAGTTCGCCCAGACTGCCTCGAGTTCGCCCAGACTGCCTCGAGTTCGCGCAGACTGCCTGGAGTTCGCCCAGACTGCCTCGAGTTCGCCCAGACTGCCTCGAGTTCGCCCAGACTGCCTCGAGTTCGCCCAGACTGCCTCGAGTTCGCCCAGACTGCCTCGAGTTCGCGCAGACTGCCTGGAGTTCGCCCAGACTGCCTCGAGTTCGCGCAGACTGCCTGGAGTTCGCCCAGACTGCCTCGAGTTCGCCCAGACTGCCTCGAGTTCGCGCAGACTGCCTGGAGTTCGCCCAGACTGCCTCGAGTTCGCCCAGACTGCCTCGAGTTCGCCCAGACTGCCTCGAGTTCGCCCAGACTGCCTCGAGTTCGCGCAGACTGCCTGGAGTTCGCCCAGACTGCCTCGAGTTCGCCCAGACTGCCTCGAGTTCTCCCAGACTGCCTCGAGTTCGCCCAGACTGCCTCGAGTTCGGCCAGACTGCCTCGAGTTCGCCCAGACTGCCTCGAGTTCGCGCAGACTGCCTGGAGTTCGCCCAGACTGCCTCGAGTTCGCCCAGTCTGCCTGGAGTTCGCCCAGACTGCCTCGAGTTCGCCCAGACTGCCTCGAGTTCGCCCAGACTGCCTCGAGTTCGCCCAGACTGCCTCGAGTTCGCCCAGACTGTTTCGAGTTCGCCCAGACTGGCTCGAGTTCGCCCAGACTACCTGGAGTTCGCCCAGACTACCTGGAGTTCGCCCAGACTGCCTCGAGTTCGCCCAAACTGCCACGAGTTCGCCCAAACTGCCTCGAGTTCGCCCAGACTACCTGGAGTTCGCAAGAACTGCCTCGAGTTCGCCCAGACTGGCTCGAGTTCGCCCAGACTACCTGGAGTTCGCCCAGACTGCCTCGAGTTCGCCCAAACTGCCTCGAGTTCGCCCAAACTGCCTCGAGTTCGCCCAGACTACCTGTAGTTCGCAAGAACTGCCTCGAGTTCGCCCAGACTGCCTCGAGTTCGCCCAGACTACCTGGAGTTCGACCAGACTGCCTCGAGTTCGTACAGACTGCCTCGAGTTCGCCCAGACTGCCTCGAGTTCGCCCAGACTGCCTCGAGTTCGCCCAGACTGCCTCGAGTTCGCGCAGACTGCCTGGAGTTCGCCCAGACTGCCTCGAGTTCGCCCAGACTGCCTCGAGTTCGCCCAGACTGCCTCGAGTTCGCCCAGACTGCCTCGAGTTCGCGCAGACTGCCTGGAGTTCGCCCAGACTGCCTCGAGTTCGCCCAGACTGCCTCGAGTTCGCCCAGACTGCCTCGAGTTCGCCCAGACTGCCTCGAGTTCGGCCAGACTGCCTCGAGTTCGCCCAGAATGCCTCGAGTTCGCGCAGACTGCCTGGAGTTCGCCCAGACTGCCTCGAGTTCGCCCAGACTGCCTCGAGTTCGCCCAGACTGCCTCGAGTTCGCCCAGACTGCCTCGAGTTCGCCCAGACTGCCTCGAGTTCGCCCAGACTGCCTCGAGTTCGCCCAGACTGCCTCGAGTTCGCCCAGACTGTTTCGAGTTCGCCCAGACTGGCTCGAGTTCGCCCAGACTACCTGGAGTTCGCCCAGACTACCTGGAGTTCGCCCAGACTGCCTCGAGTTCGCCCAAACTGCCTCGAGTTCGCCCAAACTGCCTCGAGTTCGCCCAGACTACCTGGAGTTCGCAAGAACTGCCTCGAGTTCGCCCAGACTGCCTCGAGTTCGCCCAGACTACCTGGAGTTCGACCAGACTGCCTTGAGTTCGCACAGACTGCCTCGAGTTCGCCCAGACTGCCTCGAGTTCGCCCAGACTGCCTCGAGTTCGCCCAGACTGCCTCGAGTTCGCGCAGACTGCCTGGAGTTCGCCCAGACTGCCTCGAGTTCGCCCAGACTGCCTCGAGTTCGCCCAGACTGCCTCGAGTTCGGCCAGATGCCTCGAGTTCGCGCAGACTGCCTGGAGTTCGCCCAGACTGCCTGGAGTTCGCCCAGACTGCCTCGAGTTCGCGCAGACTGCCTGGAGTTCGCCCAGACTGCCTCGAGTTCGCCCAGACTGCCTCGAGTTCGCCCAGACTGCCTCGAGTTCGCCCAGACTGCCTCGAGTTCGCCCAGACTGCCTCGAGTTCGCCCAGACTGCCTCGAGTTCGCGCAGACTGCCTGGAGTTCGCCCAGACTGCCTCGAGTTCGCCCAGAGTGCCTCGAGTTCGCCCAGACTGCCTCGAGTTCGCCCAGACTGCCTCGAGTTCGCCCAGACTGCCTCGAGTTCGCCCAGACTGCCTCGAGTTCGCGCAGACTGCCTGGGGTTCGCCCAGACTGCCTCGAGTTCGCCCAGACTGCCTCGAGTTCGCCCAGACTGCCTCGAGTTCGGCCAGATGCCTCGAGTTCGCGCAGACTACCTGGAGTTCGCCCAGACTGCCTGGAGTTCGCCCAGACTGCCTCGAGTTCGCGCAGACTGCCTGGAGTTCGCCCAGACTGCCTCGAGTTCGCCCAGACTGCCTCGAGTTCGCCCAGACTGCCTCGAGTTCGCCCAGACTGCCTCGAGTTCGCCCAGACTGTCTCGAGTTCGCCCAGACTGCCTCGAGTTCGCCCAGACTGCCTCGAGTTCGCCCAGACTGCCTCGAGTTCACCCAGACTGCCTCGAGTTCGCCCAGACTGCCTCGAGTTCGCCCAGACTGCCTCGAGTTCGCCCAGACTACCTGGAGTTCGCCCAGACTACCTGGAGTTCGCCCAGACTACCTGGAGTTCGCTCAGAGTGCCTCGAGTTCGCCCAGACTGCCTCGAGTTCGCCCAGACTGCCTCGAGTTCGGCCAGACTGCCTCGAGTTCGCGCAGACTGCCTGGAGTTCGCCCAGACTGCCTGGAGTTCGCCCAGACTGCCTCGAGTTCGCCCAGACTGCCTCGAGTTCGCCCAGACTGCCTCGAGTTCGCCCAGACTGCCTCGAGTTCGCCCAGACTGCCTCGAGTTCGCCCAGACTGCCTCGAGTTCGCCCAGACTGCCTCGAGTTCGCCCAGACTGTTTCGAGTTCGCCCAGACTGGGTAGAGTTCGCCCAGACTACCTGGAGTTCGCCCAGACTACCTGGAGTTCGCCCAGACTGCCTCGAGTTCGCCCAAACTGCCTCGAGTTCGCCCAAACTGCCTCGAGTTCGCCCAGACTACCTGGAGTTCGCAAGAACTGCCTCGAGTTCGCCCAGACTGCCTCGAGTTCGCCCAGACTACCTGGAGTTCGACCAGACTGCCTCGAGTTCGCACAGACTGCCTCGAGTTCGCCCAGACTGCCTCGAGTTCGCCCAGACTGCCTCGAGTTCGCCCAGACTGCCTCGAGTTCGCCCAGACTGCCTCGAGTTCGCGCAGACTGCCTGGAGTTCGCCCAGACTGCCTCGAGTTCGCCCAGACTGCCTCGAGTTCGCCCAGACTGCCTCGAGTTCGGCCAGATGCCTCGAGTTCGCGCAGACTGCCTGGAGTTCGCCCAGACTGCCTGGAGTTCGCCCAGACTGCCTCGAGTTCGCCCAGACTGCCTCGAGTTCGCCCAGACTGCCTCGAGTTCGCCCAGACTGCCTCGAGTTCGCCCAGACTGCCTCGAGTTCGGCCAGATGCCTCGAATTCGCGCAGACTGCCTGGAGTTCGCCCAGACTGCCTGGAGTTCGCCCAGACTGCCTCGAGTTCGCCCAGACTGCCTCGAGTTCGCCCAGACTGCCTCGAGTTCGCCCAGACTGCCTCGAGTTCGCCCAGACTGCCTCGAGTTCGCCCAGACTGCCTCGAGTTCGCCCAGACTGCCTCGAGTTCGCCCAGACTGTCTCGAGTTCGCCCAGACTGCCTCGAGTTCGCCCAGACTGCCTCGAGTTCGCCCAGACTGCCTCGAGTTCGCCCAGACTGCCTCGAGTTCGCCCAGACTGCCTCGAGTTCGCCCAGACTGCCTCGAGTTCGCCCAGACTGCCTCGAGTTCGCCCAGACTACCTGGAGTTCGCCCAGACTACCTGGAGTTCGCCCAGACTACCTGGAGTTCGCCCAGAGTGCCTCGAGTTCGCCCAGACTGCCTCGAGTTCGCCCAGACTGCCTCGAGTTCGGCCAGACTGCCTCGAGTTCGCGCAGACTGCCTGGAGTTCGCCCAGACTGCCTGGAGTTCGCCCAGAATGCCTCGAGTTCGCCCAGACTGCCTCGAGTTCGCCCAGACTGCCTCGAGTTCGCCCAGACTGCCTCGAGTTCGCCCAGACTGCCTCGAGTTCGCCCAGACTGTTTCGAGTTCGCCCAGACTGGCTCGAGTTCGCCCAGACTACCTGGAGTTCGCCCAGACTGCCTCGAGTTCGCCCAAACTGCCTCGAGTTCGCCCAGACTGCCTCGAGTTCGCCCAGACTGCCACGAGTTCGCGCAGACTGCCTGGAGTTCGCCCAGACTGCCTCGAGTTCGCCCAGACTGCCTCGAGTTCGCCCAGACTGCCTCGAGTTCGCCCAGACTGCCTCGAGTTCGCGCAGACTGCCTGGAGTTCGCCCAGACTGCCTCGAGTTCGCGCAGACTGCCTGGAGTTCGCACAGACTGCCTCGAGTTCGCCCAGACTGCCTCGAGTTCGCCCAGACTGCCTCGAGTTCGCCCAGACTGCCTCGAGTTCGCCCAGACTGCCTCGAGTTCGCCCAGACTGCCTCGAGTTCGCCCAGACTGTTTCGAGTTCGCCCAGACTGGCTCGAGTTCGCCCAGACTACCTGGAGTTCGCCCAGTCTACCTGGAGTTCGCCCAGACTGCCTCGAGTTCGCCCAGACTGCCTGGAGTTCGCCCAGACTGCCTCGAGTTCGCCCAGACTGCCTCGAGTTCGTGCAGACTGCCTGGAGTTCGCCCAGACTGCCTCGAGTTCGCCCAGACTGCCTCGAGTTCGCCCAGACTGCCTCGAGTTCGCGCAGACTGCCTGGAGTTCGCCCAGACTGCCTCGAGTTCGCCCAGACTGCCTCGAGTTCGCGCAGACTGCCTCGAGTTCGCCCAGACTGCCTCGAGTTCGCCCAGACTGCCTCGAGTTCGCGCAGACTGCCTGGAGTTCGCCCAGACTGCCTCGAGTTCGCCCAGACTGCCTCGAGTTCGCCCAGACTGCCTCGAGTTCGCCCAGACTGCCTCGAGTTCGCGCAGACTGCCTGGAGTTCGCCCAGACTGCCTCGAGTTCGCCCAGACTGCCTCGAGTTCGCCCAGACTGCCTCGAGTTCGCCCAGACTGCCTCGAGTTCGCCCAGACTGCCTCGAGTTCGCCCAGACTGCCTCGAGTTCGCCCAGACTGCCTCGAGTTCGCCCAGACTGCCTCGAGTTCGCCCAGACTGCCTCGAGTTCGCCCAGACTGCCTCGAGTTCGCGCAGACTGCCTGGAGTTCGCCCAGACTGCCTCGAGTTCGCGCAGACTGCCTGGAGTTCGCCCAGACTGCCTCGAGTTCGCCCAGACTGCCTCGAGTTCGCGCAGACTGCCTGGAGTTCGCCCAGACTGCCTCGAGTTCGCCCAGACTGCCTCGAGTTCGCCCAGACTGCCTCGAGTTCGCCCAGACTGCCTCGAGTTCGCGCAGACTGCCTGGAGTTCGCCCAGACTGCCTCGAGTTCGCCCAGACTGCCTCGAGTTCGCCCAGACTGCCTCGAGTTCGCCCAGACTGCCTCGAGTTCGGCCAGACTGCCTCGAGTTCGCCCAGACTGCCTCGAGTTCGCCCAGACTGTTTCGAGTTCGCCCAGACTGGGTAGAGTTCGCCCAGACTACCTGGAGTTCGCCCAGACTACCTGGAGTTCGCCCAGACTGCCTCGAGTTCGCCCAAACTGCCTCGAGTTCGCCCAAACTGCCTCGAGTTCGCCCAGACTACCTGGAGTTCGCATGAACTGCCTCGAGTTCGCCCAGACTGCCTCGAGTTCGACCAGACTGCCTCGAGTTCGCACAGACTGCCTCGAGTTCGCCCAGACTGCCTCGAGTTCGCCCAGACTGCCTCGAGTTCGCCCAGACTGCCTCGAGTTCGCCCAGACTGCCTCGAGTTCGCGCAGACTGCCTGGAGTTCGCCCAGACTGCCTCGAGTTCGCCCAGACTGCCTCGAGTTCGCCCAGACTGCCTCGAGTTCGGCCAGATGCCTCGAGTCCGCGCAGACTGCCTGGAGTTCGCCCAGACTGCCTGGAGTTCGCCCAGACTGCCTCGAGTTCGCCCAGACTGCCTCGAGTTCGCCCAGACTGCCTCGAGTTCGCCCAGACTGCCTCGAGTTCGCCCAGACTGCCTCGAGTTCGGCCAGATGCCTCGAATTCGCGCAGACTGCCTGGAGTTCGCCCAGACTGCCTGGAGTTCGCCCAGACTGCCTCGAGTTCGCCCAGACTGCCTCGAGTTCGCCCAGACTGCCTCGAGTTCGCCCAGACTGCCTCGAGTTCGCCCAGACTGCCTCGAGTTCGCCCAGACTGCCTCGAGTTCGCCCAGACTGCCTCGAGTTCGCCCAGACTGTCTCGAGTTCGCCCAGACTGCCTCGAGTTCGCACAGACTGCCTCGAGTTCGCCCAGACTTGCTCGAGTTCGCCCAGACTGCCTCGAGTTCGCCCAGACTGCCTCGAGTTCGCCCAGACTGCCTCGAGTTCGCCCAGACTGCCTCGAGTTCGCCCAGGACTACCTGGAGTTCGCCCAGACTACCTGGAGTTCGCCCAAGACTACCTGGAGTTCGCCCAGAGTGCCTCGAGTTCCGCCCAGACTGCCTCGAGTTCGCCTAGACTGCCTCGAGTTCGGCCAGACTGCCTCGAGTTCGCGCAGACTGCCTGGAGTTCGCCCAGACTGCCTGGAGTTCGCCCAGAATGCCTCGAGTTCGCCCAGACGCCTCGAGTTCGCCAGACTGCCTCGAGTTCGCCCAGACTGCCTCGAGTTCGCCCAGACTGCCTCGAGTTCGCCCAGACTGTTTCGAGTTCGCCCAGACTGGCTCGAGTTCGCCCAGACTACCTGAGTTCGCCCAGACTGCCTCGAGTTCGCCCAAACTGCCTCGAGTTCGCCCAGACTGCCCCGAGTTCGCCCAGACTGCCACGAGTTCGCGCAGACTGCCTGGAGTTCGCCCAGACTGCCTCGAGTTCGCCCAGACTGCCTCGAGTTCGCCCAGACTGCCTCGAGTTCGCCCAAGACTGCCTCGAGTTCGCGCAGACTGCCTGGAGTTCGCCCAGACTGCCTCGAGTTCGCCCCAGACTGCCTCGAGTTCGCCCAGACTGCCTCGAGTTCGCCCAGCCTGCCTCGAGTTCGGCCAGACTGCCTCGAGTTCGCCAGACTGCCTCGAGTTCGCGCAGACTGCCTGGAGTTCGCCCAGACTGCCTCGAGTTCGCCCAGACTGCCTCGAGTTCGCCCAGACTGCCTCGAGTTCGCCCAGACTGCCTCGAGTTCGCCCAGACTGCCTCGAGTTCGCCCAGACTGCCTCGAGTTCGCCCAGACTGTTTCGAGTTCGCCCAGACTGGCTCGAGTTCGCCCAGACTACCTGGAGTTCGCCCAGTCTACCTGGAGTTCGCCCAGACTGCCTCGAGTTCGCCCAGACTGCCTGGGGTTCGCCCAGACTGCCTCGAGTTCGCCCAGACTGCCTCGAGTTCGTGCA
>JAOYRU010000929.1:0-100540 GCA_026315105.1 Locusta migratoria
CCGCAAAAGGCACTCGCGAAAGTGTAAATAAAATCAGATATCAAACGAAAACGCATCGTGGACTATCATTTGCTCTTTTAACAAGGCTACAAACGTAATTTTCCCGTTCTGACAGCGATTGGAAGCCACCTCCTCGCACATTCCCCAGACGCAAAGCGACAAGTACTTTCATTGTTTACATTTTTTTTGCTATCAAATAAAACTGGCAGATACCGACAAAATCAAATTTTCACTCAATTTCTCGTCTTCTACTATGCTGAGAACAAATCTTCTCCTTATTTTTCGACGAACACACCGGCCGCGGGGGTATAGCTCAGTCGTAGAGCATTCGACTGCAGATCGAGAGGTCCCCGGTTCAATCCCGGGTGCCCCCTTCATTTTTCAGTCCCATGAAAATGGTACGATTGTCGTTCGTATGCCAAATTAATGTTTCCGATGTATTCTGGGACACGCAGCAGAGGCAGCGTACTATCATTTCGGACAGGGGATGGCGGCTTAGGGACGTGTGTCCTGGTGCTGTCTTCTTACTTTGACTTGGCTGACTTTGCTCGACTGCCGCTCGCTGCCGCTCGGTCGAATGGTGGAGATATATACAACTCAAATGAACAACGAGACTGCGAGAAGATCGTAGCAAACTTTAACAGGGTCCAATCTGGCTGCTCAGAGCTAGATTCGAGTATATTGCAATATATTCATAGTTTGTCGATATGCGAGCGTTATCAAAACCTAGTAGAGGGAGGAACAAAAATTGGAGGAGCTGGGATTTGAACCCAGGACTTTCTGCATGCGAAGCAGACACTCTACCACTGAGTTACACCCCCGCTGCCAGCTTGTAACCGCGACGTTTCACCAAGAGTCGTCTCTTGTCATTTTAAGTAGAATACAGTTATGTATGTGTGCGAGGATACTGCTCATACAAGGTGACAATCGACATCGACTCCGTGGCGCAACGGTAGCGCGTCTGACTCCAGATCAGAAGGTTGCGTGTTCAAATCACGTCGGGGTCATGACGAAAATTTTCGCCCGCAAAAGGCACTCGCGAAAGTGTAAATAAAATCAGATATCAAACGAAAACGCATCGTGGACTATCATTTGCTCTTTTAACAAGGCTACAAACGTAATTTTCCCGTTCTGACAGCGATTGGAAGCCACCTCCTCGCACATTCCCCAGACGCAAAGCGACAAGTACTTTCATTGTTTACATTTTTTTTGCTATCAAATAAAACTGGCAGATACCGACAAAATCAAATTTTCACTCAATTTCTCGTCTTCTACTATGCTGAGAACAAATCTTCTCCTTATTTTTCGACGAACACACCGGCCGCGGGGGTATAGCTCAGTCGTAGAGCATTCGACTGCAGATCGAGAGGTCCCCGGTTCAATCCCGGGTGCCCCCTTCATTTTTCAGTCCCATGAAAATGGTACGATTGTCGTTTCGTATGCCAAATTAATGTTTCCGATGTATTCTGGGACACGCAGCAGAGGCAGCGTACTATCATTTCGGACAGGGGATGGCGGCTTAGGGACGTGTGTCTGGTGCTGTCTTCTTACTTTGACTTGGCTGACTTTGCTCGACTGCCGCTCGCTGCCGCTCGGTCGAATGGTGGAGATATATACAACTCAAATGAACAACGAGACTGCGAGAAGATCGTAGCAAACTTTAACAGGGTCCAATCTGGCTGCTCAGAGCTAGATTCGAGTATATTGCAATATATTCATAGTTTGTCGATATGCGAGCGTTATCAAAACCTAGTAGAGGGAGGAACAAAAATTGGAGGAGCTGGGATTTGAACCCAGGACTTTCTGCATGCGAAGCAGACACTCTACCACTGAGTTACACCCCCGCTGCCAGCTTGCAACCGCGACGTTTCACCAAGAGTCGTCTCTTGTCATTTTAAGTAGAATACAGTTATGTATGTGTGCGAGGATACTGCTCATACAAGGTGACAATCGACATCGACTCCGTGGCGCAACGGTAGCGCGTCTGACTCCAGATCAGAAGGTTGCGTGTTCAAATCACGTCGGGGTCATGACGAAAATTTTCGCCCGCAAAAGGCACTCGCGAAAGTGTAAATAAAATCAGATATCAAACGAAAACGCATCGTGGACTATCATTTGCTCTTTTAACAAGGCTACAAACGTAATTTTCCCGTTCTGACAGCGATTGGAAGCCACCTCCTCGCACATTCCCCAGACGCAAAGCGACAAGTACTTTCATTGTTTACATTTTTTTTGCTATCAAATAAAACTGGCAGATACCGACAAAATCAAATTTTCACTCAATTTCTCGTCTTCTACTATGCTGAGAACAAATCTTCTCCTTATTTTTCGACGAACACACCGGCCGCGGGGGTATAGCTCAGTCGTAGAGCATTCGACTGCAGATCGAGAGGTCCCCGGTTCAATCCCGGGTGCCCCCTTCATTTTTCAGTCCCATGAAAATGGTACGATTGTCGTTTCGTATGCCAAATTAATGTTTCCGATGTATTCTGGGACACGCAGCAGAGGCAGCGTACTATCATTTCGGACAGGGGATGGCGGCTTAGGGACGTGTGTCTGGTGCTGTCTTCTTACTTTGACTTGGCTGACTTTGCTCGACTGCCGCTCGCTGCCGCTCGGTCGAATGGTGGAGATATATACAACTCAAATGAACAACGAGACTGCGAGAAGATCGTAGCAAACTTTAACAGGGTCCAATCTGGCTGCTCAGAGCTAGATTCGAGTATATTGCAATATATTCATAGTTTGTCGATATGCGAGCGTTATCAAAACCTAGTAGAGGGAGGAACAAAAATTGGAGGAGCTGGGATTTGAACCCAGGACTTTCTGCATGCGAAGCAGACACTCTACCACTGAGTTACACCCCCGCTGCCAGCTTGCAACCGCGACGTTTCACCAAGAGTCGTCTCTTGTCATTTTAAGTAGAATACAGTTATGTATGTGTGCGAGGATACTGCTCATACAAGGTGACAATCGACATCGACTCCGTGGCGCAACGGTAGCGCGTCTGACTCCAGATCAGAAGGTTGCGTGTTCAAATCACGTCGGGGTCATGACGAAAATTTTCGCCCGCAAAAGGCACTCGCGAAAGTGTAAATAAAATCAGATATCAAACGAAAACGCATCGTGGACTATCATTTGCTCTTTTAACAAGGCTACAAACGTAATTTTCCCGTTCTGACAGCGATTGGAAGCCACCTCCTCGCACATTCCCCAGACGCAAAGCGACAAGTACTTTCATTGTTTACATTTTTTTTGCTATCAAATAAAACTGGCAGATACCGACAAAATCAAATTTTCACTCAATTTCTCGTCTTCTACTATGCTGAGAACAAATCTTCTCCTTATTTTTCGACGAACACACCGGCCGCGGGGGTATAGCTCAGTCGTAGAGCATTCGACTGCAGATCGAGAGGTCCCCGGTTCAATCCCGGGTGCCCCCTTCATTTTTCAGTCCCATGAAAATGGTACGATTGTCGTTTCGTATGCCAAATTAATGTTTCCGATGTATTCTGGGACACGCAGCAGAGGCAGCGTACTATCATTTCGGACAGGGGATGGCGGCTTAGGGACGTGTGTCTGGTGCTGTCTTCTTACTTTGACTTGGCTGACTTTGCTCGACTGCCGCTCGCTGCCGCTCGGTCGAATGGTGGAGATATATACAACTCAAATGAACAACGAGACTGCGAGAAGATCGTAGCAAACTTTAACAGGGTCCAATCTGGCTGCTCAGAGCTAGATTCGAGTATATTGCAATATATTCATAGTTTGTCGATATGCGAGCGTTATCAAAACCTAGTAGAGGGAGGAACAAAAATTGGAGGAGCTGGGATTTGAACCCAGGACTTTCTGCATGCGAAGCAGACACTCTACCACTGAGTTACACCCCCGCTGCCAGCTTGTAACCGCGACGTTTCACCAAGAGTCGTCTCTTGTCATTTTAAGTAGAATACAGTTATGTATGTGTGCGAGGATACTGCTCATACAAGGTGACAATCGACATCGACTCCGTGGCGCAACGGTAGCGCGTCTGACTCCAGATCAGAAGGTTGCGTGTTCAAATCACGTCGGGGTCATGACGAAAATTTTCGCCCGCAAAAGGCACTCGCGAAAGTGTAAATAAAATCAGATATCAAACGAAAACGCATCGTGGACTATCATTTGCTCTTTTAACAAGGCTACAAACGTAATTTTCCCGTTCTGACAGCGATTGGAAGCCACCTCCTCGCACATTCCCCAGACGCAAAGCGACAAGTACTTTCATTGTTTACATTTTTTTTGCTATCAAATAAAACTGGCAGATACCGACAAAATCAAATTTTCACTCAATTTCTCGTCTTCTACTATGCTGAGAACAAATCTTCTCCTTATTTTTCGACGAACACACCGGCCGCGGGGGTATAGCTCAGTCGTAGAGCATTCGACTGCAGATCGAGAGGTCCCCGGTTCAATCCCGGGTGCCCCCTTCATTTTTCAGTCCCATGAAAATGGTACGATTGTCGTTTCGTATGCCAAATTAATGTTTCCGATGTATTCTGGGACACGCAGCAGAGGCAGCGTACTATCATTTCGGACAGGGGATGGCGGCTTAGGGACGTGTGTCTGGTGCTGTCTTCTTACTTTGACTTGGCTGACTTTGCTCGACTGCCGCTCGCTGCCGCTCGGTCGAATGGTGGAGATATATACAACTCAAATGAACAACGAGACTGCGAGAAGATCGTAGCAAACTTTAACAGGGTCCAATCTGGCTGCTCAGAGCTAGATTCGAGTATATTGCAATATATTCATAGTTTGTCGATATGCGAGCGTTATCAAAACCTAGTAGAGGGAGGAACAAAAATTGGAGGAGCTGGGATTTGAACCCAGGACTTTCTGCATGCGAAGCAGACACTCTACCACTGAGTTACACCCCCGCTGCCAGCTTGTAACCGCGACGTTTCACCAAGAGTCGTCTCTTGTCATTTTAAGTAGAATACAGTTATGTATGTGTGCGAGGATACTGCTCATACAAGGTGACAATCGACATCGACTCCGTGGCGCAACGGTAGCGCGTCTGACTCCAGATCAGAAGGTTGCGTGTTCAAATCACGTCGGGGTCATGACGAAAATTTTCGCCCGCAAAAGGCACTCGCGAAAGTGTAAATAAAATCAGATATCAAACGAAAACGCATCGTGGACTATCATTTGCTCTTTTAACAAGGCTACAAACGTAATTTTCCCGTTCTGACAGCGATTGGAAGCCACCTCCTCGCACATTCCCCAGACGCAAAGCGACAAGTACTTTCATTGTTTACATTTTTTTTGCTATCAAATAAAACTGGCAGATACCGACAAAATCAAATTTTCACTCAATTTCTCGTCTTCTACTATGCTGAGAACAAATCTTCTCCTTATTTTTCGACGAACACACCGGCCGCGGGGGTATAGCTCAGTCGTAGAGCATTCGACTGCAGATCGAGAGGTCCCCGGTTCAATCCCGGGTGCCCCCTTCATTTTTCAGTCCCATGAAAATGGTACGATTGTCGTTTCGTATGCCAAATTAATGTTTCCGATGTATTCTGGGACACGCAGCAGAGGCAGCGTACTATCATTTCGGACAGGGGATGGCGGCTTAGGGACGTGTGTCTGGTGCTGTCTTCTTACTTTGACTTGGCTGACTTTGCTCGACTGCCGCTCGCTGCCGCTCGGTCGAATGGTGGAGATATATACAACTCAAATGAACAACGAGACTGCGAGAAGATCGTAGCAAACTTTAACAGGGTCCAATCTGGCTGCTCAGAGCTAGATTCGAGTATATTGCAATATATTCATAGTTTGTCGATATGCGAGCGTTATCAAAACCTAGTAGAGGGAGGAACAAAAATTGGAGGAGCTGGGATTTGAACCCAGGACTTTCTGCATGCGAAGCAGACACTCTACCACTGAGTTACACCCCCGCTGCCAGCTTGCAACCGCGACGTTTCACCAAGAGTCGTCTCTTGTCATTTTAAGTAGAATACAGTTATGTATGTGTGCGAGGATACTGCTCATACAAGGTGACAATCGACATCGACTCCGTGGCGCAACGGTAGCGCGTCTGACTCCAGATCAGAAGGTTGCGTGTTCAAATCACGTCGGGGTCATGACGAAAATTTTCGCCCGCAAAAGGCACTCGCGAAAGTGTAAATAAAATCAGATATCAAACGAAAACGCATCGTGGACTATCATTTGCTCTTTTAACAAGGCTACAAACGTAATTTTCCCGTTCTGACAGCGATTGGAAGCCACCTCCTCGCACATTCCCCAGACGCAAAGCGACAAGTACTTTCATTGTTTACATTTTTTTTGCTATCAAATAAAACTGGCAGATACCGACAAAATCAAATTTTCACTCAATTTCTCGTCTTCTACTATGCTGAGAACAAATCTTCTCCTTATTTTTCGACGAACACACCGGCCGCGGGGGTATAGCTCAGTCGTAGAGCATTCGACTGCAGATCGAGAGGTCCCCGGTTCAATCCCGGGTGCCCCCTTCATTTTTCAGTCCCATGAAAATGGTACGATTGTCGTTTCGTATGCCAAATTAATGTTTCCGATGTATTCTGGGACACGCAGCAGAGGCAGCGTACTATCATTTCGGACAGGGGATGGCGGCTTAGGGACGTGTGTCTGGTGCTGTCTTCTTACTTTGACTTGGCTGACTTTGCTCGACTGCCGCTCGCTGCCGCTCGGTCGAATGGTGGAGATATATACAACTCAAATGAACAACGAGACTGCGAGAAGATCGTAGCAAACTTTAACAGGGTCCAATCTGGCTGCTCAGAGCTAGATTCGAGTATATTGCAATATATTCATAGTTTGTCGATATGCGAGCGTTATCAAAACCTAGTAGAGGGAGGAACAAAAATTGGAGGAGCTGGGATTTGAACCCAGGACTTTCTGCATGCGAAGCAGACACTCTACCACTGAGTTACACCCCCGCTGCCAGCTTGTAACCGCGACGTTTCACCAAGAGTCGTCTCTTGTCATTTTAAGTAGAATACAGTTATGTATGTGTGCGAGGATACTGCTCATACAAGGTGACAATCGACATCGACTCCGTGGCGCAACGGTAGCGCGTCTGACTCCAGATCAGAAGGTTGCGTGTTCAAATCACGTCGGGGTCATGACGAAAATTTTCGCCCGCAAAAGGCACTCGCGAAAGTGTAAATAAAATCAGATATCAAACGAAAACGCATCGTGGACTATCATTTGCTCTTTTAACAAGGCTACAAACGTAATTTTCCCGTTCTGACAGCGATTGGAAGCCACCTCCTCGCACATTCCCCAGACGCAAAGCGACAAGTACTTTCATTGTTTACATTTTTTTTGCTATCAAATAAAACTGGCAGATACCGACAAAATCAAATTTTCACTCAATTTCTCGTCTTCTACTATGCTGAGAACAAATCTTCTCCTTATTTTTCGACGAACACACCGGCCGCGGGGGTATAGCTCAGTCGTAGAGCATTCGACTGCAGATCGAGAGGTCCCCGGTTCAATCCCGGGTGCCCCCTTCATTTTTCAGTCCCATGAAAATGGTACGATTGTCGTTTCGTATGCCAAATTAATGTTTCCGATGTATTCTGGGACACGCAGCAGAGGCAGCGTACTATCATTTCGGACAGGGGATGGCGGCTTAGGGACGTGTGTCTGGTGCTGTCTTCTTACTTTGACTTGGCTGACTTTGCTCGACTGCCGCTCGCTGCCGCTCGGTCGAATGGTGGAGATATATACAACTCAAATGAACAACGAGACTGCGAGAAGATCGTAGCAAACTTTAACAGGGTCCAATCTGGCTGCTCAGAGCTAGATTCGAGTATATTGCAATATATTCATAGTTTGTCGATATGCGAGCGTTATCAAAACCTAGTAGAGGGAGGAACAAAAATTGGAGGAGCTGGGATTTGAACCCAGGACTTTCTGCATGCGAAGCAGACACTCTACCACTGAGTTACACCCCCGCTGCCAGCTTGTAACCGCGACGTTTCACCAAGAGTCGTCTCTTGTCATTTTAAGTAGAATACAGTTATGTATGTGTGCGAGGATACTGCTCATACAAGGTGACAATCGACATCGACTCCGTGGCGCAACGGTAGCGCGTCTGACTCCAGATCAGAAGGTTGCGTGTTCAAATCACGTCGGGGTCATGACGAAAATTTTCGCCCGCAAAAGGCACTCGCGAAAGTGTAAATAAAATCAGATATCAAACGAAAACGCATCGTGGACTATCATTTGCTCTTTTAACAAGGCTACAAACGTAATTTTCCCGTTCTGACAGCGATTGGAAGCCACCTCCTCGCACATTCCCCAGACGCAAAGCGACAAGTACTTTCATTGTTTACATTTTTTTTGCTATCAAATAAAACTGGCAGATACCGACAAAATCAAATTTTCACTCAATTTCTCGTCTTCTACTATGCTGAGAACAAATCTTCTCCTTATTTTTCGACGAACACACCGGCCGCGGGGGTATAGCTCAGTCGTAGAGCATTCGACTGCAGATCGAGAGGTCCCCGGTTCAATCCCGGGTGCCCCCTTCATTTTTCAGTCCCATGAAAATGGTACGATTGTCGTTTCGTATGCCAAATTAATGTTTCCGATGTATTCTGGGACACGCAGCAGAGGCAGCGTACTATCATTTCGGACAGGGGATGGCGGCTTAGGGACGTGTGTCTGGTGCTGTCTTCTTACTTTGACTTGGCTGACTTTGCTCGACTGCCGCTCGCTGCCGCTCGGTCGAATGGTGGAGATATATACAACTCAAATGAACAACGAGACTGCGAGAAGATCGTAGCAAACTTTAACAGGGTCCAATCTGGCTGCTCAGAGCTAGATTCGAGTATATTGCAATATATTCATAGTTTGTCGATATGCGAGCGTTATCAAAACCTAGTAGAGGGAGGAACAAAAATTGGAGGAGCTGGGATTTGAACCCAGGACTTTCTGCATGCGAAGCAGACACTCTACCACTGAGTTACACCCCCGCTGCCAGCTTGTAACCGCGACGTTTCACCAAGAGTCGTCTCTTGTCATTTTAAGTAGAATACAGTTATGTATGTGTGCGAGGATACTGCTCATACAAGGTGACAATCGACATCGACTCCGTGGCGCAACGGTAGCGCGTCTGACTCCAGATCAGAAGGTTGCGTGTTCAAATCACGTCGGGGTCATGACGAAAATTTTCGCCCGCAAAAGGCACTCGCGAAAGTGTAAATAAAATCAGATATCAAACGAAAACGCATCGTGGACTATCATTTGCTCTTTTAACAAGGCTACAAACGTAATTTTCCCGTTCTGACAGCGATTGGAAGCCACCTCCTCGCACATTCCCCAGACGCAAAGCGACAAGTACTTTCATTGTTTACATTTTTTTTGCTATCAAATAAAACTGGCAGATACCGACAAAATCAAATTTTCACTCAATTTCTCGTCTTCTACTATGCTGAGAACAAATCTTCTCCTTATTTTTCGACGAACACACCGGCCGCGGGGGTATAGCTCAGTCGTAGAGCATTCGACTGCAGATCGAGAGGTCCCCGGTTCAATCCCGGGTGCCCCCTTCATTTTTCAGTCCCATGAAAATGGTACGATTGTCGTTTCGTATGCCAAATTAATGTTTCCGATGTATTCTGGGACACGCAGCAGAGGCAGCGTACTATCATTTCGGACAGGGGATGGCGGCTTAGGGACGTGTGTCTGGTGCTGTCTTCTTACTTTGACTTGGCTGACTTTGCTCGACTGCCGCTCGCTGCCGCTCGGTCGAATGGTGGAGATATATACAACTCAAATGAACAACGAGACTGCGAGAAGATCGTAGCAAACTTTAACAGGGTCCAATCTGGCTGCTCAGAGCTAGATTCGAGTATATTGCAATATATTCATAGTTTGTCGATATGCGAGCGTTATCAAAACCTAGTAGAGGGAGGAACAAAAATTGGAGGAGCTGGGATTTGAACCCAGGACTTTCTGCATGCGAAGCAGACACTCTACCACTGAGTTACACCCCCGCTGCCAGCTTGTAACCGCGACGTTTCACCAAGAGTCGTCTCTTGTCATTTTAAGTAGAATACAGTTATGTATGTGTGCGAGGATACTGCTCATACAAGGTGACAATCGACATCGACTCCGTGGCGCAACGGTAGCGCGTCTGACTCCAGATCAGAAGGTTGCGTGTTCAAATCACGTCGGGGTCATGACGAAAATTTTCGCCCGCAAAAGGCACTCGCGAAAGTGTAAATAAAATCAGATATCAAACGAAAACGCATCGTGGACTATCATTTGCTCTTTTAACAAGGCTACAAACGTAATTTTCCCGTTCTGACAGCGATTGGAAGCCACCTCCTCGCACATTCCCCAGACGCAAAGCGACAAGTACTTTCATTGTTTACATTTTTTTTGCTATCAAATAAAACTGGCAGATACCGACAAAATCAAATTTTCACTCAATTTCTCGTCTTCTACTATGCTGAGAACAAATCTTCTCCTTATTTTTCGACGAACACACCGGCCGCGGGGGTATAGCTCAGTCGTAGAGCATTCGACTGCAGATCGAGAGGTCCCCGGTTCAATCCCGGGTGCCCCCTTCATTTTTCAGTCCCATGAAAATGGTACGATTGTCGTTTCGTATGCCAAATTAATGTTTCCGATGTATTCTGGGACACGCAGCAGAGGCAGCGTACTATCATTTCGGACAGGGGATGGCGGCTTAGGGACGTGTGTCTGGTGCTGTCTTCTTACTTTGACTTGGCTGACTTTGCTCGACTGCCGCTCGCTGCCGCTCGGTCGAATGGTGGAGATATATACAACTCAAATGAACAACGAGACTGCGAGAAGATCGTAGCAAACTTTAACAGGGTCCAATCTGGCTGCTCAGAGCTAGATTCGAGTATATTGCAATATATTCATAGTTTGTCGATATGCGAGCGTTATCAAAACCTAGTAGAGGGAGGAACAAAAATTGGAGGAGCTGGGATTTGAACCCAGGACTTTCTGCATGCGAAGCAGACACTCTACCACTGAGTTACACCCCCGCTGCCAGCTTGTAACCGCGACGTTTCACCAAGAGTCGTCTCTTGTCATTTTAAGTAGAATACAGTTATGTATGTGTGCGAGGATACTGCTCATACAAGGTGACAATCGACATCGACTCCGTGGCGCAACGGTAGCGCGTCTGACTCCAGATCAGAAGGTTGCGTGTTCAAATCACGTCGGGGTCATGACGAAAATTTTCGCCCGCAAAAGGCACTCGCGAAAGTGTAAATAAAATCAGATATCAAACGAAAACGCATCGTGGACTATCATTTGCTCTTTTAACAAGGCTACAAACGTAATTTTCCCGTTCTGACAGCGATTGGAAGCCACCTCCTCGCACATTCCCCAGACGCAAAGCGACAAGTACTTTCATTGTTTACATTTTTTTTGCTATCAAATAAAACTGGCAGATACCGACAAAATCAAATTTTCACTCAATTTCTCGTCTTCTACTATGCTGAGAACAAATCTTCTCCTTATTTTTCGACGAACACACCGGCCGCGGGGGTATAGCTCAGTCGTAGAGCATTCGACTGCAGATCGAGAGGTCCCCGGTTCAATCCCGGGTGCCCCCTTCATTTTTCAGTCCCATGAAAATGGTACGATTGTCGTTTCGTATGCCAAATTAATGTTTCCGATGTATTCTGGGACACGCAGCAGAGGCAGCGTACTATCATTTCGGACAGGGGATGGCGGCTTAGGGACGTGTGTCTGGTGCTGTCTTCTTACTTTGACTTGGCTGACTTTGCTCGACTGCCGCTCGCTGCCGCTCGGTCGAATGGTGGAGATATATACAACTCAAATGAACAACGAGACTGCGAGAAGATCGTAGCAAACTTTAACAGGGTCCAATCTGGCTGCTCAGAGCTAGATTCGAGTATATTGCAATATATTCATAGTTTGTCGATATGCGAGCGTTATCAAAACCTAGTAGAGGGAGGAACAAAAATTGGAGGAGCTGGGATTTGAACCCAGGACTTTCTGCATGCGAAGCAGACACTCTACCACTGAGTTACACCCCCGCTGCCAGCTTGTAACCGCGACGTTTCACCAAGAGTCGTCTCTTGTCATTTTAAGTAGAATACAGTTATGTATGTGTGCGAGGATACTGCTCATACAAGGTGACAATCGACATCGACTCCGTGGCGCAACGGTAGCGCGTCTGACTCCAGATCAGAAGGTTGCGTGTTCAAATCACGTCGGGGTCATGACGAAAATTTTCGCCCGCAAAAGGCACTCGCGAAAGTGTAAATAAAATCAGATATCAAACGAAAACGCATCGTGGACTATCATTTGCTCTTTTAACAAGGCTACAAACGTAATTTTCCCGTTCTGACAGCGATTGGAAGCCACCTCCTCGCACATTCCCCAGACGCAAAGCGACAAGTACTTTCATTGTTTACATTTTTTTTGCTATCAAATAAAACTGGCAGATACCGACAAAATCAAATTTTCACTCAATTTCTCGTCTTCTACTATGCTGAGAACAAATCTTCTCCTTATTTTTCGACGAACACACCGGCCGCGGGGGTATAGCTCAGTCGTAGAGCATTCGACTGCAGATCGAGAGGTCCCCGGTTCAATCCCGGGTGCCCCCTTCATTTTTCAGTCCCATGAAAATGGTACGATTGTCGTTTCGTATGCCAAATTAATGTTTCCGATGTATTCTGGGACACGCAGCAGAGGCAGCGTACTATCATTTCGGACAGGGGATGGCGGCTTAGGGACGTGTGTCTGGTGCTGTCTTCTTACTTTGACTTGGCTGACTTTGCTCGACTGCCGCTCGCTGCCGCTCGGTCGAATGGTGGAGATATATACAACTCAAATGAACAACGAGACTGCGAGAAGATCGTAGCAAACTTTAACAGGGTCCAATCTGGCTGCTCAGAGCTAGATTCGAGTATATTGCAATATATTCATAGTTTGTCGATATGCGAGCGTTATCAAAACCTAGTAGAGGGAGGAACAAAAATTGGAGGAGCTGGGATTTGAACCCAGGACTTTCTGCATGCGAAGCAGACACTCTACCACTGAGTTACACCCCCGCTGCCAGCTTGTAACCGCGACGTTTCACCAAGAGTCGTCTCTTGTCATTTTAAGTAGAATACAGTTATGTATGTGTGCGAGGATACTGCTCATACAAGGTGACAATCGACATCGACTCCGTGGCGCAACGGTAGCGCGTCTGACTCCAGATCAGAAGGTTGCGTGTTCAAATCACGTCGGGGTCATGACGAAAATTTTCGCCCGCAAAAGGCACTCGCGAAAGTGTAAATAAAATCAGATATCAAACGAAAACGCATCGTGGACTATCATTTGCTCTTTTAACAAGGCTACAAACGTAATTTTCCCGTTCTGACAGCGATTGGAAGCCACCTCCTCGCACATTCCCCAGACGCAAAGCGACAAGTACTTTCATTGTTTACATTTTTTTTGCTATCAAATAAAACTGGCAGATACCGACAAAATCAAATTTTCACTCAATTTCTCGTCTTCTACTATGCTGAGAACAAATCTTCTCCTTATTTTTCGACGAACACACCGGCCGCGGGGGTATAGCTCAGTCGTAGAGCATTCGACTGCAGATCGAGAGGTCCCCGGTTCAATCCCGGGTGCCCCCTTCATTTTTCAGTCCCATGAAAATGGTACGATTGTCGTTTCGTATGCCAAATTAATGTTTCCGATGTATTCTGGGACACGCAGCAGAGGCAGCGTACTATCATTTCGGACAGGGGATGGCGGCTTAGGGACGTGTGTCTGGTGCTGTCTTCTTACTTTGACTTGGCTGACTTTGCTCGACTGCCGCTCGCTGCCGCTCGGTCGAATGGTGGAGATATATACAACTCAAATGAACAACGAGACTGCGAGAAGATCGTAGCAAACTTTAACAGGGTCCAATCTGGCTGCTCAGAGCTAGATTCGAGTATATTGCAATATATTCATAGTTTGTCGATATGCGAGCGTTATCAAAACCTAGTAGAGGGAGGAACAAAAATTGGAGGAGCTGGGATTTGAACCCAGGACTTTCTGCATGCGAAGCAGACACTCTACCACTGAGTTACACCCCCGCTGCCAGCTTGTAACCGCGACGTTTCACCAAGAGTCGTCTCTTGTCATTTTAAGTAGAATACAGTTATGTATGTGTGCGAGGATACTGCTCATACAAGGTGACAATCGACATCGACTCCGTGGCGCAACGGTAGCGCGTCTGACTCCAGATCAGAAGGTTGCGTGTTCAAATCACGTCGGGGTCATGACGAAAATTTTCGCCCGCAAAAGGCACTCGCGAAAGTGTAAATAAAATCAGATATCAAACGAAAACGCATCGTGGACTATCATTTGCTCTTTTAACAAGGCTACAAACGTAATTTTCCCGTTCTGACAGCGATTGGAAGCCACCTCCTCGCACATTCCCCAGACGCAAAGCGACAAGTACTTTCATTGTTTACATTTTTTTTGCTATCAAATAAAACTGGCAGATACCGACAAAATCAAATTTTCACTCAATTTCTCGTCTTCTACTATGCTGAGAACAAATCTTCTCCTTATTTTTCGACGAACACACCGGCCGCGGGGGTATAGCTCAGTCGTAGAGCATTCGACTGCAGATCGAGAGGTCCCCGGTTCAATCCCGGGTGCCCCCTTCATTTTTCAGTCCCATGAAAATGGTACGATTGTCGTTTCGTATGCCAAATTAATGTTTCCGATGTATTCTGGGACACGCAGCAGAGGCAGCGTACTATCATTTCGGACAGGGGATGGCGGCTTAGGGACGTGTGTCTGGTGCTGTCTTCTTACTTTGACTTGGCTGACTTTGCTCGACTGCCGCTCGCTGCCGCTCGGTCGAATGGTGGAGATATATACAACTCAAATGAACAACGAGACTGCGAGAAGATCGTAGCAAACTTTAACAGGGTCCAATCTGGCTGCTCAGAGCTAGATTCGAGTATATTGCAATATATTCATAGTTTGTCGATATGCGAGCGTTATCAAAACCTAGTAGAGGGAGGAACAAAAATTGGAGGAGCTGGGATTTGAACCCAGGACTTTCTGCATGCGAAGCAGACACTCTACCACTGAGTTACACCCCCGCTGCCAGCTTGTAACCGCGACGTTTCACCAAGAGTCGTCTCTTGTCATTTTAAGTAGAATACAGTTATGTATGTGTGCGAGGATACTGCTCATACAAGGTGACAATCGACATCGACTCCGTGGCGCAACGGTAGCGCGTCTGACTCCAGATCAGAAGGTTGCGTGTTCAAATCACGTCGGGGTCATGACGAAAATTTTCGCCCGCAAAAGGCACTCGCGAAAGTGTAAATAAAATCAGATATCAAACGAAAACGCATCGTGGACTATCATTTGCTCTTTTAACAAGGCTACAAACGTAATTTTCCCGTTCTGACAGCGATTGGAAGCCACCTCCTCGCACATTCCCCAGACGCAAAGCGACAAGTACTTTCATTGTTTACATTTTTTTTGCTATCAAATAAAACTGGCAGATACCGACAAAATCAAATTTTCACTCAATTTCTCGTCTTCTACTATGCTGAGAACAAATCTTCTCCTTATTTTTCGACGAACACACCGGCCGCGGGGGTATAGCTCAGTCGTAGAGCATTCGACTGCAGATCGAGAGGTCCCCGGTTCAATCCCGGGTGCCCCCTTCATTTTTCAGTCCCATGAAAATGGTACGATTGTCGTTTCGTATGCCAAATTAATGTTTCCGATGTATTCTGGGACACGCAGCAGAGGCAGCGTACTATCATTTCGGACAGGGGATGGCGGCTTAGGGACGTGTGTCTGGTGCTGTCTTCTTACTTTGACTTGGCTGACTTTGCTCGACTGCCGCTCGCTGCCGCTCGGTCGAATGGTGGAGATATATACAACTCAAATGAACAACGAGACTGCGAGAAGATCGTAGCAAACTTTAACCGGGTCCAATCTGGCTGCTCAGAGCTAGATTCGAGTATATTGCAATATATTCATAGTTTGTCGATATGCGAGCGTTATCAAAACCTAGTAGAGGGAGGAACAAAAATTGGAGGAGCTGGGATTTGAACCCAGGACTTTCTGCATGCGAAGCAGACACTCTACCACTGAGTTACACCCCCGCTGCCAGCTTGTAACCGCGACGTTTCACCAAGAGTCGTCTCTTGTCATTTTAAGTAGAATACAGTTATGTATGTGTGCGAGGATACTGCTCATACAAGGTGACAATCGACATCGACTCCGTGGCGCAACGGTAGCGCGTCTGACTCCAGATCAGAAGGTTGCGTGTTCAAATCACGTCGGGGTCATGACGAAAATTTTCGCCCGCAAAAGGCACTCGCGAAAGTGTAAATAAAATCAGATATCAAACGAAAACGCATCGTGGACTATCATTTGCTCTTTTAACAAGGCTACAAACGTAATTTTCCCGTTCTGACAGCGATTGGAAGCCACCTCCTCGCACATTCCCCAGACGCAAAGCGACAAGTACTTTCATTGTTTACATTTTTTTTGCTATCAAATAAAACTGGCAGATACCGACAAAATCAAATTTTCACTCAATTTCTCGTCTTCTACTATGCTGAGAACAAATCTTCTCCTTATTTTTCGACGAACACACCGGCCGCGGGGGTATAGCTCAGTCGTAGAGCATTCGACTGCAGATCGAGAGGTCCCCGGTTCAATCCCGGGTGCCCCCTTCATTTTTCAGTCCCATGAAAATGGTACGATTGTCGTTTCGTATGCCAAATTAATGTTTCCGATGTATTCTGGGACACGCAGCAGAGGCAGCGTACTATCATTTCGGACAGGGGATGGCGGCTTAGGGACGTGTGTCTGGTGCTGTCTTCTTACTTTGACTTGGCTGACTTTGCTCGACTGCCGCTCGCTGCCGCTCGGTCGAATGGTGGAGATATATACAACTCAAATGAACAACGAGACTGCGAGAAGATCGTAGCAAACTTTAACAGGGTCCAATCTGGCTGCTCAGAGCTAGATTCGAGTATATTGCAATATATTCATAGTTTGTCGATATGCGAGCGTTATCAAAACCTAGTAGAGGGAGGAACAAAAATTGGAGGAGCTGGGATTTGAACCCAGGACTTTCTGCATGCGAAGCAGACACTCTACCACTGAGTTACACCCCCGCTGCCAGCTTGTAACCGCGACGTTTCACCAAGAGTCGTCTCTTGTCATTTTAAGTAGAATACAGTTATGTATGTGTGCGAGGATACTGCTCATACAAGGTGACAATCGACATCGACTCCGTGGCGCAACGGTAGCGCGTCTGACTCCAGATCAGAAGGTTGCGTGTTCAAATCACGTCGGGGTCATGACGAAAATTTTCGCCCGCAAAAGGCACTCGCGAAAGTGTAAATAAAATCAGATATCAAACGAAAACGCATCGTGGACTATCATTTGCTCTTTTAACAAGGCTACAAACGTAATTTTCCCGTTCTGACAGCGATTGGAAGCCACCTCCTCGCACATTCCCCAGACGCAAAGCGACAAGTACTTTCATTGTTTACATTTTTTTTGCTATCAAATAAAACTGGCAGATACCGACAAAATCAAATTTTCACTCAATTTCTCGTCTTCTACTATGCTGAGAACAAATCTTCTCCTTATTTTTCGACGAACACACCGGCCGCGGGGGTATAGCTCAGTCGTAGAGCATTCGACTGCAGATCGAGAGGTCCCCGGTTCAATCCCGGGTGCCCCCTTCATTTTTCAGTCCCATGAAAATGGTACGATTGTCGTTTCGTATGCCAAATTAATGTTTCCGATGTATTCTGGGACACGCAGCAGAGGCAGCGTACTATCATTTCGGACAGGGGATGGCGGCTTAGGGACGTGTGTCTGGTGCTGTCTTCTTACTTTGACTTGGCTGACTTTGCTCGACTGCCGCTCGCTGCCGCTCGGTCGAATGGTGGAGATATATACAACTCAAATGAACAACGAGACTGCGAGAAGATCGTAGCAAACTTTAACAGGGTCCAATCTGGCTGCTCAGAGCTAGATTCGAGTATATTGCAATATATTCATAGTTTGTCGATATGCGAGCGTTATCAAAACCTAGTAGAGGGAGGAACAAAAATTGGAGGAGCTGGGATTTGAACCCAGGACTTTCTGCATGCGAAGCAGACACTCTACCACTGAGTTACACCCCCGCTGCCAGCTTGTAACCGCGACGTTTCACCAAGAGTCGTCTCTTGTCATTTTAAGTAGAATACAGTTATGTATGTGTGCGAGGATACTGCTCATACAAGGTGACAATCGACATCGACTCCGTGGCGCAACGGTAGCGCGTCTGACTCCAGATCAGAAGGTTGCGTGTTCAAATCACGTCGGGGTCATGACGAAAATTTTCGCCCGCAAAAGGCACTCGCGAAAGTGTAAATAAAATCAGATATCAAACGAAAACGCATCGTGGACTATCATTTGCTCTTTTAACAAGGCTACAAACGTAATTTTCCCGTTCTGACAGCGATTGGAAGCCACCTCCTCGCACATTCCCCAGACGCAAAGCGACAAGTACTTTCATTGTTTACATTTTTTTTGCTATCAAATAAAACTGGCAGATACCGACAAAATCAAATTTTCACTCAATTTCTCGTCTTCTACTATGCTGAGAACAAATCTTCTCCTTATTTTTCGACGAACACACCGGCCGCGGGGGTATAGCTCAGTCGTAGAGCATTCGACTGCAGATCGAGAGGTCCCCGGTTCAATCCCGGGTGCCCCCTTCATTTTTCAGTCCCATGAAAATGGTACGATTGTCGTTTCGTATGCCAAATTAATGTTTCCGATGTATTCTGGGACACGCAGCAGAGGCAGCGTACTATCATTTCGGACAGGGGATGGCGGCTTAGGGACGTGTGTCTGGTGCTGTCTTCTTACTTTGACTTGGCTGACTTTGCTCGACTGCCGCTCGCTGCCGCTCGGTCGAATGGTGGAGATATATACAACTCAAATGAACAACGAGACTGCGAGAAGATCGTAGCAAACTTTAACAGGGTCCAATCTGGCTGCTCAGAGCTAGATTCGAGTATATTGCAATATATTCATAGTTTGTCGATATGCGAGCGTTATCAAAACCTAGTAGAGGGAGGAACAAAAATTGGAGGAGCTGGGATTTGAACCCAGGACTTTCTGCATGCGAAGCAGACACTCTACCACTGAGTTACACCCCCGCTGCCAGCTTGTAACCGCGACGTTTCACCAAGAGTCGTCTCTTGTCATTTTAAGTAGAATACAGTTATGTATGTGTGCGAGGATACTGCTCATACAAGGTGACAATCGACATCGACTCCGTGGCGCAACGGTAGCGCGTCTGACTCCAGATCAGAAGGTTGCGTGTTCAAATCACGTCGGGGTCATGACGAAAATTTTCGCCCGCAAAAGGCACTCGCGAAAGTGTAAATAAAATCAGATATCAAACGAAAACGCATCGTGGACTATCATTTGCTCTTTTAACAAGGCTACAAACGTAATTTTCCCGTTCTGACAGCGATTGGAAGCCACCTCCTCGCACATTCCCCAGACGCAAAGCGACAAGTACTTTCATTGTTTACATTTTTTTTGCTATCAAATAAAACTGGCAGATACCGACAAAATCAAATTTTCACTCAATTTCTCGTCTTCTACTATGCTGAGAACAAATCTTCTCCTTATTTTTCGACGAACACACCGGCCGCGGGGGTATAGCTCAGTCGTAGAGCATTCGACTGCAGATCGAGAGGTCCCCGGTTCAATCCCGGGTGCCCCCTTCATTTTTCAGTCCCATGAAAATGGTACGATTGTCGTTTCGTATGCCAAATTAATGTTTCCGATGTATTCTGGGACACGCAGCAGAGGCAGCGTACTATCATTTCGGACAGGGGATGGCGGCTTAGGGACGTGTGTCTGGTGCTGTCTTCTTACTTTGACTTGGCTGACTTTGCTCGACTGCCGCTCGCTGCCGCTCGGTCGAATGGTGGAGATATATACAACTCAAATGAACAACGAGACTGCGAGAAGATCGTAGCAAACTTTAACAGGGTCCAATCTGGCTGCTCAGAGCTAGATTCGAGTATATTGCAATATATTCATAGTTTGTCGATATGCGAGCGTTATCAAAACCTAGTAGAGGGAGGAACAAAAATTGGAGGAGCTGGGATTTGAACCCAGGACTTTCTGCATGCGAAGCAGACACTCTACCACTGAGTTACACCCCCGCTGCCAGCTTGTAACCGCGACGTTTCACCAAGAGTCGTCTCTTGTCATTTTAAGTAGAATACAGTTATGTATGTGTGCGAGGATACTGCTCATACAAGGTGACAATCGACATCGACTCCGTGGCGCAACGGTAGCGCGTCTGACTCCAGATCAGAAGGTTGCGTGTTCAAATCACGTCGGGGTCATGACGAAAATTTTCGCCCGCAAAAGGCACTCGCGAAAGTGTAAATAAAATCAGATATCAAACGAAAACGCATCGTGGACTATCATTTGCTCTTTTAACAAGGCTACAAACGTAATTTTCCCGTTCTGACAGCGATTGGAAGCCACCTCCTCGCACATTCCCCAGACGCAAAGCGACAAGTACTTTCATTGTTTACATTTTTTTTGCTATCAAATAAAACTGGCAGATACCGACAAAATCAAATTTTCACTCAATTTCTCGTCTTCTACTATGCTGAGAACAAATCTTCTCCTTATTTTTCGACGAACACACCGGCCGCGGGGGTATAGCTCAGTCGTAGAGCATTCGACTGCAGATCGAGAGGTCCCCGGTTCAATCCCGGGTGCCCCCTTCATTTTTCAGTCCCATGAAAATGGTACGATTGTCGTTTCGTATGCCAAATTAATGTTTCCGATGTATTCTGGGACACGCAGCAGAGGCAGCGTACTATCATTTCGGACAGGGGATGGCGGCTTAGGGACGTGTGTCTGGTGCTGTCTTCTTACTTTGACTTGGCTGACTTTGCTCGACTGCCGCTCGCTGCCGCTCGGTCGAATGGTGGAGATATATACAACTCAAATGAACAACGAGACTGCGAGAAGATCGTAGCAAACTTTAACAGGGTCCAATCTGGCTGCTCAGAGCTAGATTCGAGTATATTGCAATATATTCATAGTTTGTCGATATGCGAGCGTTATCAAAACCTAGTAGAGGGAGGAACAAAAATTGGAGGAGCTGGGATTTGAACCCAGGACTTTCTGCATGCGAAGCAGACACTCTACCACTGAGTTACACCCCCGCTGCCAGCTTGTAACCGCGACGTTTCACCAAGAGTCGTCTCTTGTCATTTTAAGTAGAATACAGTTATGTATGTGTGCGAGGATACTGCTCATACAAGGTGACAATCGACATCGACTCCGTGGCGCAACGGTAGCGCGTCTGACTCCAGATCAGAAGGTTGCGTGTTCAAATCACGTCGGGGTCATGACGAAAATTTTCGCCCGCAAAAGGCACTCGCGAAAGTGTAAATAAAATCAGATATCAAACGAAAACGCATCGTGGACTATCATTTGCTCTTTTAACAAGGCTACAAACGTAATTTTCCCGTTCTGACAGCGATTGGAAGCCACCTCCTCGCACATTCCCCAGACGCAAAGCGACAAGTACTTTCATTGTTTACATTTTTTTTGCTATCAAATAAAACTGGCAGATACCGACAAAATCAAATTTTCACTCAATTTCTCGTCTTCTACTATGCTGAGAACAAATCTTCTCCTTATTTTTCGACGAACACACCGGCCGCGGGGGTATAGCTCAGTCGTAGAGCATTCGACTGCAGATCGAGAGGTCCCCGGTTCAATCCCGGGTGCCCCCTTCATTTTTCAGTCCCATGAAAATGGTACGATTGTCGTTTCGTATGCCAAATTAATGTTTCCGATGTATTCTGGGACACGCAGCAGAGGCAGCGTACTATCATTTCGGACAGGGGATGGCGGCTTAGGGACGTGTGTCTGGTGCTGTCTTCTTACTTTGACTTGGCTGACTTTGCTCGACTGCCGCTCGCTGCCGCTCGGTCGAATGGTGGAGATATATACAACTCAAATGAACAACGAGACTGCGAGAAGATCGTAGCAAACTTTAACAGGGTCCAATCTGGCTGCTCAGAGCTAGATTCGAGTATATTGCAATATATTCATAGTTTGTCGATATGCGAGCGTTATCAAAACCTAGTAGAGGGAGGAACAAAAATTGGAGGAGCTGGGATTTGAACCCAGGACTTTCTGCATGCGAAGCAGACACTCTACCACTGAGTTACACCCCCGCTGCCAGCTTGTAACCGCGACGTTTCACCAAGAGTCGTCTCTTGTCATTTTAAGTAGAATACAGTTATGTATGTGTGCGAGGATACTGCTCATACAAGGTGACAATCGACATCGACTCCGTGGCGCAACGGTAGCGCGTCTGACTCCAGATCAGAAGGTTGCGTGTTCAAATCACGTCGGGGTCATGACGAAAATTTTCGCCCGCAAAAGGCACTCGCGAAAGTGTAAATAAAATCAGATATCAAACGAAAACGCATCGTGGACTATCATTTGCTCTTTTAACAAGGCTACAAACGTAATTTTCCCGTTCTGACAGCGATTGGAAGCCACCTCCTCGCACATTCCCCAGACGCAAAGCGACAAGTACTTTCATTGTTTACATTTTTTTTGCTATCAAATAAAACTGGCAGATACCGACAAAATCAAATTTTCACTCAATTTCTCGTCTTCTACTATGCTGAGAACAAATCTTCTCCTTATTTTTCGACGAACACACCGGCCGCGGGGGTATAGCTCAGTCGTAGAGCATTCGACTGCAGATCGAGAGGTCCCCGGTTCAATCCCGGGTGCCCCCTTCATTTTTCAGTCCCATGAAAATGGTACGATTGTCGTTTCGTATGCCAAATTAATGTTTCCGATGTATTCTGGGACACGCAGCAGAGGCAGCGTACTATCATTTCGGACAGGGGATGGCGGCTTAGGGACGTGTGTCTGGTGCTGTCTTCTTACTTTGACTTGGCTGACTTTGCTCGACTGCCGCTCGCTGCCGCTCGGTCGAATGGTGGAGATATATACAACTCAAATGAACAACGAGACTGCGAGAAGATCGTAGCAAACTTTAACAGGGTCCAATCTGGCTGCTCAGAGCTAGATTCGAGTATATTGCAATATATTCATAGTTTGTCGATATGCGAGCGTTATCAAAACCTAGTAGAGGGAGGAACAAAAATTGGAGGAGCTGGGATTTGAACCCAGGACTTTCTGCATGCGAAGCAGACACTCTACCACTGAGTTACACCCCCGCTGCCAGCTTGTAACCGCGACGTTTCACCAAGAGTCGTCTCTTGTCATTTTAAGTAGAATACAGTTATGTATGTGTGCGAGGATACTGCTCATACAAGGTGACAATCGACATCGACTCCGTGGCGCAACGGTAGCGCGTCTGACTCCAGATCAGAAGGTTGCGTGTTCAAATCACGTCGGGGTCATGACGAAAATTTTCGCCCGCAAAAGGCACTCGCGAAAGTGTAAATAAAATCAGATATCAAACGAAAACGCATCGTGGACTATCATTTGCTCTTTTAACAAGGCTACAAACGTAATTTTCCCGTTCTGACAGCGATTGGAAGCCACCTCCTCGCACATTCCCCAGACGCAAAGCGACAAGTACTTTCATTGTTTACATTTTTTTTGCTATCAAATAAAACTGGCAGATACCGACAAAATCAAATTTTCACTCAATTTCTCGTCTTCTACTATGCTGAGAACAAATCTTCTCCTTATTTTTCGACGAACACACCGGCCGCGGGGGTATAGCTCAGTCGTAGAGCATTCGACTGCAGATCGAGAGGTCCCCGGTTCAATCCCGGGTGCCCCCTTCATTTTTCAGTCCCATGAAAATGGTACGATTGTCGTTTCGTATGCCAAATTAATGTTTCCGATGTATTCTGGGACACGCAGCAGAGGCAGCGTACTATCATTTCGGACAGGGGATGGCGGCTTAGGGACGTGTGTCTGGTGCTGTCTTCTTACTTTGACTTGGCTGACTTTGCTCGACTGCCGCTCGCTGCCGCTCGGTCGAATGGTGGAGATATATACAACTCAAATGAACAACGAGACTGCGAGAAGATCGTAGCAAACTTTAACAGGGTCCAATCTGGCTGCTCAGAGCTAGATTCGAGTATATTGCAATATATTCATAGTTTGTCGATATGCGAGCGTTATCAAAACCTAGTAGAGGGAGGAACAAAAATTGGAGGAGCTGGGATTTGAACCCAGGACTTTCTGCATGCGAAGCAGACACTCTACCACTGAGTTACACCCCCGCTGCCAGCTTGTAACCGCGACGTTTCACCAAGAGTCGTCTCTTGTCATTTTAAGTAGAATACAGTTATGTATGTGTGCGAGGATACTGCTCATACAAGGTGACAATCGACATCGACTCCGTGGCGCAACGGTAGCGCGTCTGACTCCAGATCAGAAGGTTGCGTGTTCAAATCACGTCGGGGTCATGACGAAAATTTTCGCCCGCAAAAGGCACTCGCGAAAGTGTAAATAAAATCAGATATCAAACGAAAACGCATCGTGGACTATCATTTGCTCTTTTAACAAGGCTACAAACGTAATTTTCCCGTTCTGACAGCGATTGGAAGCCACCTCCTCGCACATTCCCCAGACGCAAAGCGACAAGTACTTTCATTGTTTACATTTTTTTTGCTATCAAATAAAACTGGCAGATACCGACAAAATCAAATTTTCACTCAATTTCTCGTCTTCTACTATGCTGAGAACAAATCTTCTCCTTATTTTTCGACGAACACACCGGCCGCGGGGGTATAGCTCAGTCGTAGAGCATTCGACTGCAGATCGAGAGGTCCCCGGTTCAATCCCGGGTGCCCCCTTCATTTTTCAGTCCCATGAAAATGGTACGATTGTCGTTTCGTATGCCAAATTAATGTTTCCGATGTATTCTGGGACACGCAGCAGAGGCAGCGTACTATCATTTCGGACAGGGGATGGCGGCTTAGGGACGTGTGTCTGGTGCTGTCTTCTTACTTTGACTTGGCTGACTTTGCTCGACTGCCGCTCGCTGCCGCTCGGTCGAATGGTGGAGATATATACAACTCAAATGAACAACGAGACTGCGAGAAGATCGTAGCAAACTTTAACAGGGTCCAATCTGGCTGCTCAGAGCTAGATTCGAGTATATTGCAATATATTCATAGTTTGTCGATATGCGAGCGTTATCAAAACCTAGTAGAGGGAGGAACAAAAATTGGAGGAGCTGGGATTTGAACCCAGGACTTTCTGCATGCGAAGCAGACACTCTACCACTGAGTTACACCCCCGCTGCCAGCTTGTAACCGCGACGTTTCACCAAGAGTCGTCTCTTGTCATTTTAAGTAGAATACAGTTATGTATGTGTGCGAGGATACTGCTCATACAAGGTGACAATCGACATCGACTCCGTGGCGCAACGGTAGCGCGTCTGACTCCAGATCAGAAGGTTGCGTGTTCAAATCACGTCGGGGTCATGACGAAAATTTTCGCCCGCAAAAGGCACTCGCGAAAGTGTAAATAAAATCAGATATCAAACGAAAACGCATCGTGGACTATCATTTGCTCTTTTAACAAGGCTACAAACGTAATTTTCCCGTTCTGACAGCGATTGGAAGCCACCTCCTCGCACATTCCCCAGACGCAAAGCGACAAGTACTTTCATTGTTTACATTTTTTTTGCTATCAAATAAAACTGGCAGATACCGACAAAATCAAATTTTCACTCAATTTCTCGTCTTCTACTATGCTGAGAACAAATCTTCTCCTTATTTTTCGACGAACACACCGGCCGCGGGGGTATAGCTCAGTCGTAGAGCATTCGACTGCAGATCGAGAGGTCCCCGGTTCAATCCCGGGTGCCCCCTTCATTTTTCAGTCCCATGAAAATGGTACGATTGTCGTTTCGTATGCCAAATTAATGTTTCCGATGTATTCTGGGACACGCAGCAGAGGCAGCGTACTATCATTTCGGACAGGGGATGGCGGCTTAGGGACGTGTGTCTGGTGCTGTCTTCTTACTTTGACTTGGCTGACTTTGCTCGACTGCCGCTCGCTGCCGCTCGGTCGAATGGTGGAGATATATACAACTCAAATGAACAACGAGACTGCGAGAAGATCGTAGCAAACTTTAACAGGGTCCAATCTGGCTGCTCAGAGCTAGATTCGAGTATATTGCAATATATTCATAGTTTGTCGATATGCGAGCGTTATCAAAACCTAGTAGAGGGAGGAACAAAAATTGGAGGAGCTGGGATTTGAACCCAGGACTTTCTGCATGCGAAGCAGACACTCTACCACTGAGTTACACCCCCGCTGCCAGCTTGTAACCGCGACGTTTCACCAAGAGTCGTCTCTTGTCATTTTAAGTAGAATACAGTTATGTATGTGTGCGAGGATACTGCTCATACAAGGTGACAATCGACATCGACTCCGTGGCGCAACGGTAGCGCGTCTGACTCCAGATCAGAAGGTTGCGTGTTCAAATCACGTCGGGGTCATGACGAAAATTTTCGCCCGCAAAAGGCACTCGCGAAAGTGTAAATAAAATCAGATATCAAACGAAAACGCATCGTGGACTATCATTTGCTCTTTTAACAAGGCTACAAACGTAATTTTCCCGTTCTGACAGCGATTGGAAGCCACCTCCTCGCACATTCCCCAGACGCAAAGCGACAAGTACTTTCATTGTTTACATTTTTTTTGCTATCAAATAAAACTGGCAGATACCGACAAAATCAAATTTTCACTCAATTTCTCGTCTTCTACTATGCTGAGAACAAATCTTCTCCTTATTTTTCGACGAACACACCGGCCGCGGGGGTATAGCTCAGTCGTAGAGCATTCGACTGCAGATCGAGAGGTCCCCGGTTCAATCCCGGGTGCCCCCTTCATTTTTCAGTCCCATGAAAATGGTACGATTGTCGTTTCGTATGCCAAATTAATGTTTCCGATGTATTCTGGGACACGCAGCAGAGGCAGCGTACTATCATTTCGGACAGGGGATGGCGGCTTAGGGACGTGTGTCTGGTGCTGTCTTCTTACTTTGACTTGGCTGACTTTGCTCGACTGCCGCTCGCTGCCGCTCGGTCGAATGGTGGAGATATATACAACTCAAATGAACAACGAGACTGCGAGAAGATCGTAGCAAACTTTAACAGGGTCCAATCTGGCTGCTCAGAGCTAGATTCGAGTATATTGCAATATATTCATAGTTTGTCGATATGCGAGCGTTATCAAAACCTAGTAGAGGGAGGAACAAAAATTGGAGGAGCTGGGATTTGAACCCAGGACTTTCTGCATGCGAAGCAGACACTCTACCACTGAGTTACACCCCCGCTGCCAGCTTGTAACCGCGACGTTTCACCAAGAGTCGTCTCTTGTCATTTTAAGTAGAATACAGTTATGTATGTGTGCGAGGATACTGCTCATACAAGGTGACAATCGACATCGACTCCGTGGCGCAACGGTAGCGCGTCTGACTCCAGATCAGAAGGTTGCGTGTTCAAATCACGTCGGGGTCATGACGAAAATTTTCGCCCGCAAAAGGCACTCGCGAAAGTGTAAATAAAATCAGATATCAAACGAAAACGCATCGTGGACTATCATTTGCTCTTTTAACAAGGCTACAAACGTAATTTTCCCGTTCTGACAGCGATTGGAAGCCACCTCCTCGCACATTCCCCAGACGCAAAGCGACAAGTACTTTCATTGTTTACATTTTTTTTGCTATCAAATAAAACTGGCAGATACCGACAAAATCAAATTTTCACTCAATTTCTCGTCTTCTACTATGCTGAGAACAAATCTTCTCCTTATTTTTCGACGAACACACCGGCCGCGGGGGTATAGCTCAGTCGTAGAGCATTCGACTGCAGATCGAGAGGTCCCCGGTTCAATCCCGGGTGCCCCCTTCATTTTTCAGTCCCATGAAAATGGTACGATTGTCGTTTCGTATGCCAAATTAATGTTTCCGATGTATTCTGGGACACGCAGCAGAGGCAGCGTACTATCATTTCGGACAGGGGATGGCGGCTTAGGGACGTGTGTCTGGTGCTGTCTTCTTACTTTGACTTGGCTGACTTTGCTCGACTGCCGCTCGCTGCCGCTCGGTCGAATGGTGGAGATATATACAACTCAAATGAACAACGAGACTGCGAGAAGATCGTAGCAAACTTTAACAGGGTCCAATCTGGCTGCTCAGAGCTAGATTCGAGTATATTGCAATATATTCATAGTTTGTCGATATGCGAGCGTTATCAAAACCTAGTAGAGGGAGGAACAAAAATTGGAGGAGCTGGGATTTGAACCCAGGACTTTCTGCATGCGAAGCAGACACTCTACCACTGAGTTACACCCCCGCTGCCAGCTTGTAACCGCGACGTTTCACCAAGAGTCGTCTCTTGTCATTTTAAGTAGAATACAGTTATGTATGTGTGCGAGGATACTGCTCATACAAGGTGACAATCGACATCGACTCCGTGGCGCAACGGTAGCGCGTCTGACTCCAGATCAGAAGGTTGCGTGTTCAAATCACGTCGGGGTCATGACGAAAATTTTCGCCCGCAAAAGGCACTCGCGAAAGTGTAAATAAAATCAGATATCAAACGAAAACGCATCGTGGACTATCATTTGCTCTTTTAACAAGGCTACAAACGTAATTTTCCCGTTCTGACAGCGATTGGAAGCCACCTCCTCGCACATTCCCCAGACGCAAAGCGACAAGTACTTTCATTGTTTACATTTTTTTTGCTATCAAATAAAACTGGCAGATACCGACAAAATCAAATTTTCACTCAATTTCTCGTCTTCTACTATGCTGAGAACAAATCTTCTCCTTATTTTTCGACGAACACACCGGCCGCGGGGGTATAGCTCAGTCGTAGAGCATTCGACTGCAGATCGAGAGGTCCCCGGTTCAATCCCGGGTGCCCCCTTCATTTTTCAGTCCCATGAAAATGGTACGATTGTCGTTTCGTATGCCAAATTAATGTTTCCGATGTATTCTGGGACACGCAGCAGAGGCAGCGTACTATCATTTCGGACAGGGGATGGCGGCTTAGGGACGTGTGTCTGGTGCTGTCTTCTTACTTTGACTTGGCTGACTTTGCTCGACTGCCGCTCGCTGCCGCTCGGTCGAATGGTGGAGATATATACAACTCAAATGAACAACGAGACTGCGAGAAGATCGTAGCAAACTTTAACAGGGTCCAATCTGGCTGCTCAGAGCTAGATTCGAGTATATTGCAATATATTCATAGTTTGTCGATATGCGAGCGTTATCAAAACCTAGTAGAGGGAGGAACAAAAATTGGAGGAGCTGGGATTTGAACCCAGGACTTTCTGCATGCGAAGCAGACACTCTACCACTGAGTTACACCCCCGCTGCCAGCTTGTAACCGCGACGTTTCACCAAGAGTCGTCTCTTGTCATTTTAAGTAGAATACAGTTATGTATGTGTGCGAGGATACTGCTCATACAAGGTGACAATCGACATCGACTCCGTGGCGCAACGGTAGCGCGTCTGACTCCAGATCAGAAGGTTGCGTGTTCAAATCACGTCGGGGTCATGACGAAAATTTTCGCCCGCAAAAGGCACTCGCGAAAGTGTAAATAAAATCAGATATCAAACGAAAACGCATCGTGGACTATCATTTGCTCTTTTAACAAGGCTACAAACGTAATTTTCCCGTTCTGACAGCGATTGGAAGCCACCTCCTCGCACATTCCCCAGACGCAAAGCGACAAGTACTTTCATTGTTTACATTTTTTTTGCTATCAAATAAAACTGGCAGATACCGACAAAATCAAATTTTCACTCAATTTCTCGTCTTCTACTATGCTGAGAACAAATCTTCTCCTTATTTTTCGACGAACACACCGGCCGCGGGGGTATAGCTCAGTCGTAGAGCATTCGACTGCAGATCGAGAGGTCCCCGGTTCAATCCCGGGTGCCCCCTTCATTTTTCAGTCCCATGAAAATGGTACGATTGTCGTTTCGTATGCCAAATTAATGTTTCCGATGTATTCTGGGACACGCAGCAGAGGCAGCGTACTATCATTTCGGACAGGGGATGGCGGCTTAGGGACGTGTGTCTGGTGCTGTCTTCTTACTTTGACTTGGCTGACTTTGCTCGACTGCCGCTCGCTGCCGCTCGGTCGAATGGTGGAGATATATACAACTCAAATGAACAACGAGACTGCGAGAAGATCGTAGCAAACTTTAACAGGGTCCAATCTGGCTGCTCAGAGCTAGATTCGAGTATATTGCAATATATTCATAGTTTGTCGATATGCGAGCGTTATCAAAACCTAGTAGAGGGAGGAACAAAAATTGGAGGAGCTGGGATTTGAACCCAGGACTTTCTGCATGCGAAGCAGACACTCTACCACTGAGTTACACCCCCGCTGCCAGCTTGTAACCGCGACGTTTCACCAAGAGTCGTCTCTTGTCATTTTAAGTAGAATACAGTTATGTATGTGTGCGAGGATACTGCTCATACAAGGTGACAATCGACATCGACTCCGTGGCGCAACGGTAGCGCGTCTGACTCCAGATCAGAAGGTTGCGTGTTCAAATCACGTCGGGGTCATGACGAAAATTTTCGCCCGCAAAAGGCACTCGCGAAAGTGTAAATAAAATCAGATATCAAACGAAAACGCATCGTGGACTATCATTTGCTCTTTTAACAAGGCTACAAACGTAATTTTCCCGTTCTGACAGCGATTGGAAGCCACCTCCTCGCACATTCCCCAGACGCAAAGCGACAAGTACTTTCATTGTTTACATTTTTTTTGCTATCAAATAAAACTGGCAGATACCGACAAAATCAAATTTTCACTCAATTTCTCGTCTTCTACTATGCTGAGAACAAATCTTCTCCTTATTTTTCGACGAACACACCGGCCGCGGGGGTATAGCTCAGTCGTAGAGCATTCGACTGCAGATCGAGAGGTCCCCGGTTCAATCCCGGGTGCCCCCTTCATTTTTCAGTCCCATGAAAATGGTACGATTGTCGTTTCGTATGCCAAATTAATGTTTCCGATGTATTCTGGGACACGCAGCAGAGGCAGCGTACTATCATTTCGGACAGGGGATGGCGGCTTAGGGACGTGTGTCTGGTGCTGTCTTCTTACTTTGACTTGGCTGACTTTGCTCGACTGCCGCTCGCTGCCGCTCGGTCGAATGGTGGAGATATATACAACTCAAATGAACAACGAGACTGCGAGAAGATCGTAGCAAACTTTAACAGGGTCCAATCTGGCTGCTCAGAGCTAGATTCGAGTATATTGCAATATATTCATAGTTTGTCGATATGCGAGCGTTATCAAAACCTAGTAGAGGGAGGAACAAAAATTGGAGGAGCTGGGATTTGAACCCAGGACTTTCTGCATGCGAAGCAGACACTCTACCACTGAGTTACACCCCCGCTGCCAGCTTGTAACCGCGACGTTTCACCAAGAGTCGTCTCTTGTCATTTTAAGTAGAATACAGTTATGTATGTGTGCGAGGATACTGCTCATACAAGGTGACAATCGACATCGACTCCGTGGCGCAACGGTAGCGCGTCTGACTCCAGATCAGAAGGTTGCGTGTTCAAATCACGTCGGGGTCATGACGAAAATTTTCGCCCGCAAAAGGCACTCGCGAAAGTGTAAATAAAATCAGATATCAAACGAAAACGCATCGTGGACTATCATTTGCTCTTTTAACAAGGCTACAAACGTAATTTTCCCGTTCTGACAGCGATTGGAAGCCACCTCCTCGCACATTCCCCAGACGCAAAGCGACAAGTACTTTCATTGTTTACATTTTTTTTGCTATCAAATAAAACTGGCAGATACCGACAAAATCAAATTTTCACTCAATTTCTCGTCTTCTACTATGCTGAGAACAAATCTTCTCCTTATTTTTCGACGAACACACCGGCCGCGGGGGTATAGCTCAGTCGTAGAGCATTCGACTGCAGATCGAGAGGTCCCCGGTTCAATCCCGGGTGCCCCCTTCATTTTTCAGTCCCATGAAAATGGTACGATTGTCGTTTCGTATGCCAAATTAATGTTTCCGATGTATTGTGGGCCACGCAGCAGAGGCAGCGTACTATCATTTCGGACAGGGGATGGCGGCTCAGGGACGTGTGTCTGGCGCTGTCTTCTTACTTTGACTTGGCTGACTTTGCTCGACTGCCGCTCGCTGCCGCTCGGTCGAATGGTGGAGATATATACAACTCAAATGACCAACGAGACTGCGAGAAGATCGTAGCAAACTTTAACAGGGTCCAATCTGGCTGCTCAGAGCTAGATACGAGTATATTGAAATATATGCATAGTTTGTCGATACGCGAGCGTTATCAAAAACTAGTAGAGGGAGAAACAAAAATTGGAGGAGCTGGGATTTGAACCCAGGACTTTCTGCATGCGAAGCAGACACTCTACCACTGAGTTACACCCCCGCTGCCCGCTGCTAGCTTGTAACCGCGACGTCTCACCAAGAGTCGTCTCTTGTCATTTTAAGTAGAAGACAGTTAGTTATGTATGTGTGCGAGGATACTGCTCATACAAGAAGAAACGCGACATCGACTCCGTGGCGCAACGGTAGCGCGTCTGACTCCAGATCAGAAGGTTGCGTGTTCAAATCACGTCGGGGTCATGACGAAAATTTTCGCCCGCAAAAGGCACTCGCGAAAGTGTAAATAAAATCAGATATCAAACGAAAACGCATCGTGGACTATCATTTGCTCTTTTAACAAGGCTACAAACGTAATTTTCCCGTTCTGACAGCGATTGGAAGCCACCTCCTCGCACATTCCCCAGACGCAAAGCGACAAGTACTTTCATTGTTTACATTTTTTTTGCTATCAAATAAAACTGGCAGATACCGACAAAATCAAATTTTCACTCAATTTCTCGTCTTCTACTATGCTGAGAACAAATCTTCTCCTTATTTTTCGACGAACACACCGGCCGCGGGGGTATAGCTCAGTCGTAGAGCATTCGACTGCAGATCGAGAGGTCCCCGGTTCAATCCCGGGTGCCCCCTTCATTTTTCAGTCCCATGAAAATGGTACGATTGTCGTTTCGTATGCCAAATTAATGTTTCCGATGTATTCTGGGACACGCAGCAGAGGCAGCGTACTATCATTTCGGACAGGGGATGGCGGCTTAGGGACGTGTGTCTGGTGCTGTCTTCTTACTTTGACTTGGCTGACTTTGCTCGACTGCCGCTCGCTGCCGCTCGGTCGAATGGTGGAGATATATACAACTCAAATGAACAACGAGACTGCGAGAAGATCGTAGCAAACTTTAACAGGGTCCAATCTGGCTGCTCAGAGCTAGATTCGAGTATATTGCAATATATTCATAGTTTGTCGATATGCGAGCGTTATCAAAACCTAGTAGAGGGAGGAACAAAAATTGGAGGAGCTGGGATTTGAACCCAGGACTTTCTGCATGCGAAGCAGACACTCTACCACTGAGTTACACCCCCGCTGCCAGCTTGTAACCGCGACGTTTCACCAAGAGTCGTCTCTTGTCATTTTAAGTAGAATACAGTTATGTATGTGTGCGAGGATACTGCTCATACAAGGTGACAATCGACATCGACTCCGTGGCGCAACGGTAGCGCGTCTGACTCCAGATCAGAAGGTTGCGTGTTCAAATCACGTCGGGGTCATGACGAAAATTTTCGCCCGCAAAAGGCACTCGCGAAAGTGTAAATAAAATCAGATATCAAACGAAAACGCATCGTGGACTATCATTTGCTCTTTTAACAAGGCTACAAACGTAATTTTCCCGTTCTGACAGCGATTGGAAGCCACCTCCTCGCACATTCCCCAGACGCAAAGCGACAAGTACTTTCATTGTTTACATTTTTTTTGCTATCAAATAAAACTGGCAGATACCGACAAAATCAAATTTTCACTCAATTTCTCGTCTTCTACTATGCTGAGAACAAATCTTCTCCTTATTTTTCGACGAACACACCGGCCGCGGGGGTATAGCTCAGTCGTAGAGCATTCGACTGCAGATCGAGAGGTCCCCGGTTCAATCCCGGGTGCCCCCTTCATTTTTCAGTCCCATGAAAATGGTACGATTGTCGTTTCGTATGCCAAATTAATGTTTCCGATGTATTCTGGGACACGCAGCAGAGGCAGCGTACTATCATTTCGGACAGGGGATGGCGGCTTAGGGACGTGTGTCTGGTGCTGTCTTCTTACTTTGACTTGGCTGACTTTGCTCGACTGCCGCTCGCTGCCGCTCGGTCGAATGGTGGAGATATATACAACTCAAATGAACAACGAGACTGCGAGAAGATCGTAGCAAACTTTAACAGGGTCCAATCTGGCTGCTCAGAGCTAGATTCGAGTATATTGCAATATATTCATAGTTTGTCGATATGCGAGCGTTATCAAAACCTAGTAGAGGGAGGAACAAAAATTGGAGGAGCTGGGATTTGAACCCAGGACTTTCTGCATGCGAAGCAGACACTCTACCACTGAGTTACACCCCCGCTGCCAGCTTGTAACCGCGACGTTTCACCAAGAGTCGTCTCTTGTCATTTTAAGTAGAATACAGTTATGTATGTGTGCGAGGATACTGCTCATACAAGGTGACAATCGACATCGACTCCGTGGCGCAACGGTAGCGCGTCTGACTCCAGATCAGAAGGTTGCGTGTTCAAATCACGTCGGGGTCATGACGAAAATTTTCGCCCGCAAAAGGCACTCGCGAAAGTGTAAATAAAATCAGATATCAAACGAAAACGCATCGTGGACTATCATTTGCTCTTTTAACAAGGCTACAAACGTAATTTTCCCGTTCTGACAGCGATTGGAAGCCACCTCCTCGCACATTCCCCAGACGCAAAGCGACAAGTACTTTCATTGTTTACATTTTTTTTGCTATCAAATAAAACTGGCAGATACCGACAAAATCAAATTTTCACTCAATTTCTCGTCTTCTACTATGCTGAGAACAAATCTTCTCCTTATTTTTCGACGAACACACCGGCCGCGGGGGTATAGCTCAGTCGTAGAGCATTCGACTGCAGATCGAGAGGTCCCCGGTTCAATCCCGGGTGCCCCCTTCATTTTTCAGTCCCATGAAAATGGTACGATTGTCGTTTCGTATGCCAAATTAATGTTTCCGATGTATTCTGGGACACGCAGCAGAGGCAGCGTACTATCATTTCGGACAGGGGATGGCGGCTTAGGGACGTGTGTCTGGTGCTGTCTTCTTACTTTGACTTGGCTGACTTTGCTCGACTGCCGCTCGCTGCCGCTCGGTCGAATGGTGGAGATATATACAACTCAAATGAACAACGAGACTGCGAGAAGATCGTAGCAAACTTTAACAGGGTCCAATCTGGCTGCTCAGAGCTAGATTCGAGTATATTGCAATATATTCATAGTTTGTCGATATGCGAGCGTTATCAAAACCTAGTAGAGGGAGGAACAAAAATTGGAGGAGCTGGGATTTGAACCCAGGACTTTCTGCATGCGAAGCAGACACTCTACCACTGAGTTACACCCCCGCTGCCAGCTTGTAACCGCGACGTTTCACCAAGAGTCGTCTCTTGTCATTTTAAGTAGAATACAGTTATGTATGTGTGCGAGGATACTGCTCATACAAGGTGACAATCGACATCGACTCCGTGGCGCAACGGTAGCGCGTCTGACTCCAGATCAGAAGGTTGCGTGTTCAAATCACGTCGGGGTCATGACGAAAATTTTCGCCCGCAAAAGGCACTCGCGAAAGTGTAAATAAAATCAGATATCAAACGAAAACGCATCGTGGACTATCATTTGCTCTTTTAACAAGGCTACAAACGTAATTTTCCCGTTCTGACAGCGATTGGAAGCCACCTCCTCGCACATTCCCCAGACGCAAAGCGACAAGTACTTTCATTGTTTACATTTTTTTTGCTATCAAATAAAACTGGCAGATACCGACAAAATCAAATTTTCACTCAATTTCTCGTCTTCTACTATGCTGAGAACAAATCTTCTCCTTATTTTTCGACGAACACACCGGCCGCGGGGGTATAGCTCAGTCGTAGAGCATTCGACTGCAGATCGAGAGGTCCCCGGTTCAATCCCGGGTGCCCCCTTCATTTTTCAGTCCCATGAAAATGGTACGATTGTCGTTTCGTATGCCAAATTAATGTTTCCGATGTATTCTGGGACACGCAGCAGAGGCAGCGTACTATCATTTCGGACAGGGGATGGCGGCTTAGGGACGTGTGTCTGGTGCTGTCTTCTTACTTTGACTTGGCTGACTTTGCTCGACTGCCGCTCGCTGCCGCTCGGTCGAATGGTGGAGATATATACAACTCAAATGAACAACGAGACTGCGAGAAGATCGTAGCAAACTTTAACAGGGTCCAATCTGGCTGCTCAGAGCTAGATTCGAGTATATTGCAATATATTCATAGTTTGTCGATATGCGAGCGTTATCAAAACCTAGTAGAGGGAGGAACAAAAATTGGAGGAGCTGGGATTTGAACCCAGGACTTTCTGCATGCGAAGCAGACACTCTACCACTGAGTTACACCCCCGCTGCCAGCTTGTAACCGCGACGTTTCACCAAGAGTCGTCTCTTGTCATTTTAAGTAGAATACAGTTATGTATGTGTGCGAGGATACTGCTCATACAAGGTGACAATCGACATCGACTCCGTGGCGCAACGGTAGCGCGTCTGACTCCAGATCAGAAGGTTGCGTGTTCAAATCACGTCGGGGTCATGACGAAAATTTTCGCCCGCAAAAGGCACTCGCGAAAGTGTAAATAAAATCAGATATCAAACGAAAACGCATCGTGGACTATCATTTGCTCTTTTAACAAGGCTACAAACGTAATTTTCCCGTTCTGACAGCGATTGGAAGCCACCTCCTCGCACATTCCCCAGACGCAAAGCGACAAGTACTTTCATTGTTTACATTTTTTTTGCTATCAAATAAAACTGGCAGATACCGACAAAATCAAATTTTCACTCAATTTCTCGTCTTCTACTATGCTGAGAACAAATCTTCTCCTTATTTTTCGACGAACACACCGGCCGCGGGGGTATAGCTCAGTCGTAGAGCATTCGACTGCAGATCGAGAGGTCCCCGGTTCAATCCCGGGTGCCCCCTTCATTTTTCAGTCCCATGAAAATGGTACGATTGTCGTTTCGTATGCCAAATTAATGTTTCCGATGTATTCTGGGACACGCAGCAGAGGCAGCGTACTATCATTTCGGACAGGGGATGGCGGCTTAGGGACGTGTGTCTGGTGCTGTCTTCTTACTTTGACTTGGCTGACTTTGCTCGACTGCCGCTCGCTGCCGCTCGGTCGAATGGTGGAGATATATACAACTCAAATGAACAACGAGACTGCGAGAAGATCGTAGCAAACTTTAACAGGGTCCAATCTGGCTGCTCAGAGCTAGATTCGAGTATATTGCAATATATTCATAGTTTGTCGATATGCGAGCGTTATCAAAACCTAGTAGAGGGAGGAACAAAAATTGGAGGAGCTGGGATTTGAACCCAGGACTTTCTGCATGCGAAGCAGACACTCTACCACTGAGTTACACCCCCGCTGCCAGCTTGTAACCGCGACGTTTCACCAAGAGTCGTCTCTTGTCATTTTAAGTAGAATACAGTTATGTATGTGTGCGAGGATACTGCTCATACAAGGTGACAATCGACATCGACTCCGTGGCGCAACGGTAGCGCGTCTGACTCCAGATCAGAAGGTTGCGTGTTCAAATCACGTCGGGGTCATGACGAAAATTTTCGCCCGCAAAAGGCACTCGCGAAAGTGTAAATAAAATCAGATATCAAACGAAAACGCATCGTGGACTATCATTTGCTCTTTTAACAAGGCTACAAACGTAATTTTCCCGTTCTGACAGCGATTGGAAGCCACCTCCTCGCACATTCCCCAGACGCAAAGCGACAAGTACTTTCATTGTTTACATTTTTTTTGCTATCAAATAAAACTGGCAGATACCGACAAAATCAAATTTTCACTCAATTTCTCGTCTTCTACTATGCTGAGAACAAATCTTCTCCTTATTTTTCGACGAACACACCGGCCGCGGGGGTATAGCTCAGTCGTAGAGCATTCGACTGCAGATCGAGAGGTCCCCGGTTCAATCCCGGGTGCCCCCTTCATTTTTCAGTCCCATGAAAATGGTACGATTGTCGTTTCGTATGCCAAATTAATGTTTCCGATGTATTCTGGGACACGCAGCAGAGGCAGCGTACTATCATTTCGGACAGGGGATGGCGGCTTAGGGACGTGTGTCTGGTGCTGTCTTCTTACTTTGACTTGGCTGACTTTGCTCGACTGCCGCTCGCTGCCGCTCGGTCGAATGGTGGAGATATATACAACTCAAATGAACAACGAGACTGCGAGAAGATCGTAGCAAACTTTAACAGGGTCCAATCTGGCTGCTCAGAGCTAGATTCGAGTATATTGCAATATATTCATAGTTTGTCGATATGCGAGCGTTATCAAAACCTAGTAGAGGGAGGAACAAAAATTGGAGGAGCTGGGATTTGAACCCAGGACTTTCTGCATGCGAAGCAGACACTCTACCACTGAGTTACACCCCCGCTGCCAGCTTGTAACCGCGACGTTTCACCAAGAGTCGTCTCTTGTCATTTTAAGTAGAATACAGTTATGTATGTGTGCGAGGATACTGCTCATACAAGGTGACAATCGACATCGACTCCGTGGCGCAACGGTAGCGCGTCTGACTCCAGATCAGAAGGTTGCGTGTTCAAATCACGTCGGGGTCATGACGAAAATTTTCGCCCGCAAAAGGCACTCGCGAAAGTGTAAATAAAATCAGATATCAAACGAAAACGCATCGTGGACTATCATTTGCTCTTTTAACAAGGCTACAAACGTAATTTTCCCGTTCTGACAGCGATTGGAAGCCACCTCCTCGCACATTCCCCAGACGCAAAGCGACAAGTACTTTCATTGTTTACATTTTTTTTGCTATCAAATAAAACTGGCAGATACCGACAAAATCAAATTTTCACTCAATTTCTCGTCTTCTACTATGCTGAGAACAAATCTTCTCCTTATTTTTCGACGAACACACCGGCCGCGGGGGTATAGCTCAGTCGTAGAGCATTCGACTGCAGATCGAGAGGTCCCCGGTTCAATCCCGGGTGCCCCCTTCATTTTTCAGTCCCATGAAAATGGTACGATTGTCGTTTCGTATGCCAAATTAATGTTTCCGATGTATTCTGGGACACGCAGCAGAGGCAGCGTACTATCATTTCGGACAGGGGATGGCGGCTTAGGGACGTGTGTCTGGTGCTGTCTTCTTACTTTGACTTGGCTGACTTTGCTCGACTGCCGCTCGCTGCCGCTCGGTCGAATGGTGGAGATATATACAACTCAAATGAACAACGAGACTGCGAGAAGATCGTAGCAAACTTTAACAGGGTCCAATCTGGCTGCTCAGAGCTAGATTCGAGTATATTGCAATATATTCATAGTTTGTCGATATGCGAGCGTTATCAAAACCTAGTAGAGGGAGGAACAAAAATTGGAGGAGCTGGGATTTGAACCCAGGACTTTCTGCATGCGAAGCAGACACTCTACCACTGAGTTACACCCCCGCTGCCAGCTTGTAACCGCGACGTTTCACCAAGAGTCGTCTCTTGTCATTTTAAGTAGAATACAGTTATGTATGTGTGCGAGGATACTGCTCATACAAGGTGACAATCGACATCGACTCCGTGGCGCAACGGTAGCGCGTCTGACTCCAGATCAGAAGGTTGCGTGTTCAAATCACGTCGGGGTCATGACGAAAATTTTCGCCCGCAAAAGGCACTCGCGAAAGTGTAAATAAAATCAGATATCAAACGAAAACGCATCGTGGACTATCATTTGCTCTTTTAACAAGGCTACAAACGTAATTTTCCCGTTCTGACAGCGATTGGAAGCCACCTCCTCGCACATTCCCCAGACGCAAAGCGACAAGTACTTTCATTGTTTACATTTTTTTTGCTATCAAATAAAACTGGCAGATACCGACAAAATCAAATTTTCACTCAATTTCTCGTCTTCTACTATGCTGAGAACAAATCTTCTCCTTATTTTTCGACGAACACACCGGCCGCGGGGGTATAGCTCAGTCGTAGAGCATTCGACTGCAGATCGAGAGGTCCCCGGTTCAATCCCGGGTGCCCCCTTCATTTTTCAGTCCCATGAAAATGGTACGATTGTCGTTTCGTATGCCAAATTAATGTTTCCGATGTATTCTGGGACACGCAGCAGAGGCAGCGTACTATCATTTCGGACAGGGGATGGCGGCTTAGGGACGTGTGTCTGGTGCTGTCTTCTTACTTTGACTTGGCTGACTTTGCTCGACTGCCGCTCGCTGCCGCTCGGTCGAATGGTGGAGATATATACAACTCAAATGAACAACGAGACTGCGAGAAGATCGTAGCAAACTTTAACAGGGTCCAATCTGGCTGCTCAGAGCTAGATTCGAGTATATTGCAATATATTCATAGTTTGTCGATATGCGAGCGTTATCAAAACCTAGTAGAGGGAGGAACAAAAATTGGAGGAGCTGGGATTTGAACCCAGGACTTTCTGCATGCGAAGCAGACACTCTACCACTGAGTTACACCCCCGCTGCCAGCTTGTAACCGCGACGTTTCACCAAGAGTCGTCTCTTGTCATTTTAAGTAGAATACAGTTATGTATGTGTGCGAGGATACTGCTCATACAAGGTGACAATCGACATCGACTCCGTGGCGCAACGGTAGCGCGTCTGACTCCAGATCAGAAGGTTGCGTGTTCAAATCACGTCGGGGTCATGACGAAAATTTTCGCCCGCAAAAGGCACTCGCGAAAGTGTAAATAAAATCAGATATCAAACGAAAACGCATCGTGGACTATCATTTGCTCTTTTAACAAGGCTACAAACGTAATTTTCCCGTTCTGACAGCGATTGGAAGCCACCTCCTCGCACATTCCCCAGACGCAAAGCGACAAGTACTTTCATTGTTTACATTTTTTTTGCTATCAAATAAAACTGGCAGATACCGACAAAATCAAATTTTCACTCAATTTCTCGTCTTCTACTATGCTGAGAACAAATCTTCTCCTTATTTTTCGACGAACACACCGGCCGCGGGGGTATAGCTCAGTCGTAGAGCATTCGACTGCAGATCGAGAGGTCCCCGGTTCAATCCCGGGTGCCCCCTTCATTTTTCAGTCCCATGAAAATGGTACGATTGTCGTTTCGTATGCCAAATTAATGTTTCCGATGTATTCTGGGACACGCAGCAGAGGCAGCGTACTATCATTTCGGACAGGGGATGGCGGCTTAGGGACGTGTGTCTGGTGCTGTCTTCTTACTTTGACTTGGCTGACTTTGCTCGACTGCCGCTCGCTGCCGCTCGGTCGAATGGTGGAGATATATACAACTCAAATGAACAACGAGACTGCGAGAAGATCGTAGCAAACTTTAACAGGGTCCAATCTGGCTGCTCAGAGCTAGATTCGAGTATATTGCAATATATTCATAGTTTGTCGATATGCGAGCGTTATCAAAACCTAGTAGAGGGAGGAACAAAAATTGGAGGAGCTGGGATTTGAACCCAGGACTTTCTGCATGCGAAGCAGACACTCTACCACTGAGTTACACCCCCGCTGCCAGCTTGTAACCGCGACGTTTCACCAAGAGTCGTCTCTTGTCATTTTAAGTAGAATACAGTTATGTATGTGTGCGAGGATACTGCTCATACAAGGTGACAATCGACATCGACTCCGTGGCGCAACGGTAGCGCGTCTGACTCCAGATCAGAAGGTTGCGTGTTCAAATCACGTCGGGGTCATGACGAAAATTTTCGCCCGCAAAAGGCACTCGCGAAAGTGTAAATAAAATCAGATATCAAACGAAAACGCATCGTGGACTATCATTTGCTCTTTTAACAAGGCTACAAACGTAATTTTCCCGTTCTGACAGCGATTGGAAGCCACCTCCTCGCACATTCCCCAGACGCAAAGCGACAAGTACTTTCATTGTTTACATTTTTTTTGCTATCAAATAAAACTGGCAGATACCGACAAAATCAAATTTTCACTCAATTTCTCGTCTTCTACTATGCTGAGAACAAATCTTCTCCTTATTTTTCGACGAACACACCGGCCGCGGGGGTATAGCTCAGTCGTAGAGCATTCGACTGCAGATCGAGAGGTCCCCGGTTCAATCCCGGGTGCCCCCTTCATTTTTCAGTCCCATGAAAATGGTACGATTGTCGTTTCGTATGCCAAATTAATGTTTCCGATGTATTCTGGGACACGCAGCAGAGGCAGCGTACTATCATTTCGGACAGGGGATGGCGGCTTAGGGACGTGTGTCTGGTGCTGTCTTCTTACTTTGACTTGGCTGACTTTGCTCGACTGCCGCTCGCTGCCGCTCGGTCGAATGGTGGAGATATATACAACTCAAATGAACAACGAGACTGCGAGAAGATCGTAGCAAACTTTAACAGGGTCCAATCTGGCTGCTCAGAGCTAGATTCGAGTATATTGCAATATATTCATAGTTTGTCGATATGCGAGCGTTATCAAAACCTAGTAGAGGGAGGAACAAAAATTGGAGGAGCTGGGATTTGAACCCAGGACTTTCTGCATGCGAAGCAGACACTCTACCACTGAGTTACACCCCCGCTGCCAGCTTGTAACCGCGACGTTTCACCAAGAGTCGTCTCTTGTCATTTTAAGTAGAATACAGTTATGTATGTGTGCGAGGATACTGCTCATACAAGGTGACAATCGACATCGACTCCGTGGCGCAACGGTAGCGCGTCTGACTCCAGATCAGAAGGTTGCGTGTTCAAATCACGTCGGGGTCATGACGAAAATTTTCGCCCGCAAAAGGCACTCGCGAAAGTGTAAATAAAATCAGATATCAAACGAAAACGCATCGTGGACTATCATTTGCTCTTTTAACAAGGCTACAAACGTAATTTTCCCGTTCTGACAGCGATTGGAAGCCACCTCCTCGCACATTCCCCAGACGCAAAGCGACAAGTACTTTCATTGTTTACATTTTTTTTGCTATCAAATAAAACTGGCAGATACCGACAAAATCAAATTTTCACTCAATTTCTCGTCTTCTACTATGCTGAGAACAAATCTTCTCCTTATTTTTCGACGAACACACCGGCCGCGGGGGTATAGCTCAGTCGTAGAGCATTCGACTGCAGATCGAGAGGTCCCCGGTTCAATCCCGGGTGCCCCCTTCATTTTTCAGTCCCATGAAAATGGTACGATTGTCGTTTCGTATGCCAAATTAATGTTTCCGATGTATTCTGGGACACGCAGCAGAGGCAGCGTACTATCATTTCGGACAGGGGATGGCGGCTTAGGGACGTGTGTCTGGTGCTGTCTTCTTACTTTGACTTGGCTGACTTTGCTCGACTGCCGCTCGCTGCCGCTCGGTCGAATGGTGGAGATATATACAACTCAAATGAACAACGAGACTGCGAGAAGATCGTAGCAAACTTTAACAGGGTCCAATCTGGCTGCTCAGAGCTAGATTCGAGTATATTGCAATATATTCATAGTTTGTCGATATGCGAGCGTTATCAAAACCTAGTAGAGGGAGGAACAAAAATTGGAGGAGCTGGGATTTGAACCCAGGACTTTCTGCATGCGAAGCAGACACTCTACCACTGAGTTACACCCCCGCTGCCAGCTTGTAACCGCGACGTTTCACCAAGAGTCGTCTCTTGTCATTTTAAGTAGAATACAGTTATGTATGTGTGCGAGGATACTGCTCATACAAGGTGACAATCGACATCGACTCCGTGGCGCAACGGTAGCGCGTCTGACTCCAGATCAGAAGGTTGCGTGTTCAAATCACGTCGGGGTCATGACGAAAATTTTCGCCCGCAAAAGGCACTCGCGAAAGTGTAAATAAAATCAGATATCAAACGAAAACGCATCGTGGACTATCATTTGCTCTTTTAACAAGGCTACAAACGTAATTTTCCCGTTCTGACAGCGATTGGAAGCCACCTCCTCGCACATTCCCCAGACGCAAAGCGACAAGTACTTTCATTGTTTACATTTTTTTTGCTATCAAATAAAACTGGCAGATACCGACAAAATCAAATTTTCACTCAATTTCTCGTCTTCTACTATGCTGAGAACAAATCTTCTCCTTATTTTTCGACGAACACACCGGCCGCGGGGGTATAGCTCAGTCGTAGAGCATTCGACTGCAGATCGAGAGGTCCCCGGTTCAATCCCGGGTGCCCCCTTCATTTTTCAGTCCCATGAAAATGGTACGATTGTCGTTTCGTATGCCAAATTAATGTTTCCGATGTATTCTGGGACACGCAGCAGAGGCAGCGTACTATCATTTCGGACAGGGGATGGCGGCTTAGGGACGTGTGTCTGGTGCTGTCTTCTTACTTTGACTTGGCTGACTTTGCTCGACTGCCGCTCGCTGCCGCTCGGTCGAATGGTGGAGATATATACAACTCAAATGAACAACGAGACTGCGAGAAGATCGTAGCAAACTTTAACAGGGTCCAATCTGGCTGCTCAGAGCTAGATTCGAGTATATTGCAATATATTCATAGTTTGTCGATATGCGAGCGTTATCAAAACCTAGTAGAGGGAGGAACAAAAATTGGAGGAGCTGGGATTTGAACCCAGGACTTTCTGCATGCGAAGCAGACACTCTACCACTGAGTTACACCCCCGCTGCCAGCTTGTAACCGCGACGTTTCACCAAGAGTCGTCTCTTGTCATTTTAAGTAGAATACAGTTATGTATGTGTGCGAGGATACTGCTCATACAAGGTGACAATCGACATCGACTCCGTGGCGCAACGGTAGCGCGTCTGACTCCAGATCAGAAGGTTGCGTGTTCAAATCACGTCGGGGTCATGACGAAAATTTTCGCCCGCAAAAGGCACTCGCGAAAGTGTAAATAAAATCAGATATCAAACGAAAACGCATCGTGGACTATCATTTGCTCTTTTAACAAGGCTACAAACGTAATTTTCCCGTTCTGACAGCGATTGGAAGCCACCTCCTCGCACATTCCCCAGACGCAAAGCGACAAGTACTTTCATTGTTTACATTTTTTTTGCTATCAAATAAAACTGGCAGATACCGACAAAATCAAATTTTCACTCAATTTCTCGTCTTCTACTATGCTGAGAACAAATCTTCTCCTTATTTTTCGACGAACACACCGGCCGCGGGGGTATAGCTCAGTCGTAGAGCATTCGACTGCAGATCGAGAGGTCCCCGGTTCAATCCCGGGTGCCCCCTTCATTTTTCAGTCCCATGAAAATGGTACGATTGTCGTTTCGTATGCCAAATTAATGTTTCCGATGTATTCTGGGACACGCAGCAGAGGCAGCGTACTATCATTTCGGACAGGGGATGGCGGCTTAGGGACGTGTGTCTGGTGCTGTCTTCTTACTTTGACTTGGCTGACTTTGCTCGACTGCCGCTCGCTGCCGCTCGGTCGAATGGTGGAGATATATACAACTCAAATGAACAACGAGACTGCGAGAAGATCGTAGCAAACTTTAACAGGGTCCAATCTGGCTGCTCAGAGCTAGATTCGAGTATATTGCAATATATTCATAGTTTGTCGATATGCGAGCGTTATCAAAACCTAGTAGAGGGAGGAACAAAAATTGGAGGAGCTGGGATTTGAACCCAGGACTTTCTGCATGCGAAGCAGACACTCTACCACTGAGTTACACCCCCGCTGCCAGCTTGTAACCGCGACGTTTCACCAAGAGTCGTCTCTTGTCATTTTAAGTAGAATACAGTTATGTATGTGTGCGAGGATACTGCTCATACAAGGTGACAATCGACATCGACTCCGTGGCGCAACGGTAGCGCGTCTGACTCCAGATCAGAAGGTTGCGTGTTCAAATCACGTCGGGGTCATGACGAAAATTTTCGCCCGCAAAAGGCACTCGCGAAAGTGTAAATAAAATCAGATATCAAACGAAAACGCATCGTGGACTATCATTTGCTCTTTTAACAAGGCTACAAACGTAATTTTCCCGTTCTGACAGCGATTGGAAGCCACCTCCTCGCACATTCCCCAGACGCAAAGCGACAAGTACTTTCATTGTTTACATTTTTTTTGCTATCAAATAAAACTGGCAGATACCGACAAAATCAAATTTTCACTCAATTTCTCGTCTTCTACTATGCTGAGAACAAATCTTCTCCTTATTTTTCGACGAACACACCGGCCGCGGGGGTATAGCTCAGTCGTAGAGCATTCGACTGCAGATCGAGAGGTCCCCGGTTCAATCCCGGGTGCCCCCTTCATTTTTCAGTCCCATGAAAATGGTACGATTGTCGTTTCGTATGCCAAATTAATGTTTCCGATGTATTCTGGGACACGCAGCAGAGGCAGCGTACTATCATTTCGGACAGGGGATGGCGGCTTAGGGACGTGTGTCTGGTGCTGTCTTCTTACTTTGACTTGGCTGACTTTGCTCGACTGCCGCTCGCTGCCGCTCGGTCGAATGGTGGAGATATATACAACTCAAATGAACAACGAGACTGCGAGAAGATCGTAGCAAACTTTAACAGGGTCCAATCTGGCTGCTCAGAGCTAGATTCGAGTATATTGCAATATATTCATAGTTTGTCGATATGCGAGCGTTATCAAAACCTAGTAGAGGGAGGAACAAAAATTGGAGGAGCTGGGATTTGAACCCAGGACTTTCTGCATGCGAAGCAGACACTCTACCACTGAGTTACACCCCCGCTGCCAGCTTGTAACCGCGACGTTTCACCAAGAGTCGTCTCTTGTCATTTTAAGTAGAATACAGTTATGTATGTGTGCGAGGATACTGCTCATACAAGGTGACAATCGACATCGACTCCGTGGCGCAACGGTAGCGCGTCTGACTCCAGATCAGAAGGTTGCGTGTTCAAATCACGTCGGGGTCATGACGAAAATTTTCGCCCGCAAAAGGCACTCGCGAAAGTGTAAATAAAATCAGATATCAAACGAAAACGCATCGTGGACTATCATTTGCTCTTTTAACAAGGCTACAAACGTAATTTTCCCGTTCTGACAGCGATTGGAAGCCACCTCCTCGCACATTCCCCAGACGCAAAGCGACAAGTACTTTCATTGTTTACATTTTTTTTGCTATCAAATAAAACTGGCAGATACCGACAAAATCAAATTTTCACTCAATTTCTCGTCTTCTACTATGCTGAGAACAAATCTTCTCCTTATTTTTCGACGAACACACCGGCCGCGGGGGTATAGCTCAGTCGTAGAGCATTCGACTGCAGATCGAGAGGTCCCCGGTTCAATCCCGGGTGCCCCCTTCATTTTTCAGTCCCATGAAAATGGTACGATTGTCGTTTCGTATGCCAAATTAATGTTTCCGATGTATTGTGGGCCACGCAGCAGAGGCAGCGTACTATCATTTCGGACAGGGGATGGCGGCTCAGGGACGTGTGTCTGGCGCTGTCTTCTTACTTTGACTTGGCTGACTTTGCTCGACTGCCGCTCGCTGCCGCTCGGTCGAATGGTGGAGATATATACAACTCAAATGACCAACGAGACTGCGAGAAGATCGTAGCAAACTTTAACAGGGTCCAATCTGGCTGCTCAGAGCTAGATACGAGTATATTGAAATATATGCATAGTTTGTCGATACGCGAGCGTTATCAAAAACTAGTAGAGGGAGAAACAAAAATTGGAGGAGCTGGGATTTGAACCCAGGACTTTCTGCATGCGAAGCAGACACTCTACCACTGAGTTACACCCCCGCTGCCCGCTGCTAGCTTGTAACCGCGACGTCTCACCAAGAGTCGTCTCTTGTCATTTTAAGTAGAAGACAGTTAGTTATGTATGTGTGCGAGGATACTGCTCATACAAGAAGAAACGCGACATCGACTCCGTGGCGCAACGGTAGCGCGTCTGACTCCAGATCAGAAGGTTGCGTGTTCAAATCACGTCGGGGTCATGACGAAAATTTTCGCCCGCAAAAGGCACTCGCGAAAGTGTAAATAAAATCAGATATCAAACGAAAACGCATCGTGGACTATCATTTGCTCTTTTAACAAGGCTACAAACGTAATTTTCCCGTTCTGACAGCGATTGGAAGCCACCTCCTCGCACATTCCCCAGACGCAAAGCGACAAGTACTTTCATTGTTTACATTTTTTTTGCTATCAAATAAAACTGGCAGATACCGACAAAATCAAATTTTCACTCAATTTCTCGTCTTCTACTATGCTGAGAACAAATCTTCTCCTTATTTTTCGACGAACACACCGGCCGCGGGGGTATAGCTCAGTCGTAGAGCATTCGACTGCAGATCGAGAGGTCCCCGGTTCAATCCCGGGTGCCCCCTTCATTTTTCAGTCCCATGAAAATGGTACGATTGTCGTTTCGTATGCCAAATTAATGTTTCCGATGTATTCTGGGACACGCAGCAGAGGCAGCGTACTATCATTTCGGACAGGGGATGGCGGCTCAGGGACGTGTGTCTGGCGCTGTCTTCTTACTTTGACTTGGCTGACTTTGCTCGACTGCCGCTCGCTGCCGCTCGGTCGAATGGTGGAGATATATACAACTCAAATGAACAACGAGACTGCGAGAAGATCGTAGCAAACTTTAACAGGGTCCAATCTGGCTGCTCAGAGCTAGATTCGAGTATATTGCAATATATTCATAGTTTGTCGATATGCGAGCGTTATCAAAACCTAGTAGAGGGAGGAACAAAAATTGGAGGAGCTGGGATTTGAACCCAGGACTTTCTGCATGCGAAGCAGACACTCTACCACTGAGTTACACCCCCGCTGCCAGCTTGTAACCGCGACGTTTCACCAAGAGTCGTCTCTTGTCATTTTAAGTAGAATACAGTTATGTATGTGTGCGAGGATACTGCTCATACAAGGTGACAATCGACATCGACTCCGTGGCGCAACGGTAGCGCGTCTGACTCCAGATCAGAAGGTTGCGTGTTCAAATCACGTCGGGGTCATGACGCGTCGCGGCCGAAAGGCCGTAGCGAGCGGAAGTGTGGTGTTTACGTCTTCGCGGTCGGCGGCCGAGCGCTGTTGGTGAGTTTAACGCCGTAGCGCGTTGCACTCCTGTTTTGTAACGAACACAGAGTTGACGAACACATAATGGAACCTAAACGGAAAGACACACTGAAGATAACGTTTGACAATACTCTTCCGCGACCGAAATCGTTTGATGTAGAAGACTTTTTGTTCGAAAAATTGCAGTTAACTGATGACGACATTATTGGAATACATCTCTCGATTAGTAGCAGTACAGTTTATTTGAAGTTAAGTAGCCCTACAAAATGTGATCAAATTGTTGAATTATATGGGAACAAATTAAAGTTCACACATCCCGACGGTAGTATTGGCGACGTTCAAGTCACTCACGCAGGTCTTGGCACGAGGACTATTCGAATTTTTGAACTGCCATTTGAAATCACTTCAGAGGAAATTAATGCTGTTCTGAAACCGTACGGTACAGTTCTTAGTAATACAGCCGAAAAATGGTCTTCCGCTCATAAATTTCAAGTATTAAATGGCGTAAGACAGGTAAAAATTGAAATGACCAAACACATTCCTTCATACATAACTGTCTGTGGATACAGGGCAATTGTAATTTATGAAGGACAGCCGAGAACGTGTTCAGGATGCGGTGCCACTGGCCACGTGCGCGCTCAGTGTGTGCAGCGCCGAGTGACGCAACTGCCGAGAGGTGAGACGGTAGCACAACCTAACATGACGCAGCTCCCGATAACCTATGCAGCGGCAGCTCGCGGGACTACGATACCTACGATAGAAGAGGCTCTCTCCGAAGATAATAGTAAAATTGGGGAAGACACGCGGCGCATGGAAACTGTTAATGTAGAGGAACCCATAGTAGACGCAGTTCACGGACATTCTCATGCACAACAACAGAGCAGCAGTACAGAGCCAGTACAGAACCGCCCACGGACTGAGAACCCGCCCCCCGCACAACACACTGAACCACTGTCTTCCAATGACTTTTTGTCAACGCTAACGGTTCATGATGTGCCAGATAACTCCCTAAAGGACACCAAAAAACGACGTATCGCCCATCAAGGTGCGGCAAATACGGCCCCCACGTTGCGGGAAAAGGCCAAAAATGTACGACAAAAATTACAGTGCGAGCCAACCGCAACCCAAGAAGCCAACCTGCAAACATCAAAAAAATCACGAACTACAGAAATGACAGCAGACGTGACGGAACAAACAGGGCCGAAGGCAAATGCCGCCGAAATGTTCCAAGTAGAAGGAGTGACAGGCAAGCAACCTGCAGAAGTATCGAAAGGGACAAAAGGCACACAAAAAACCATCCAAATGCCAGCTTGGGGCGATGAAGAAGACAGCAGCGCCTCAGATCACGAAATGCCGAAATCTCAAGACGAAAAGGGACAACCACAAAGAGAAAATCCAACCCAGAAACCACAACAACATGCAGCACCAGATGTAAATATAGAGACGTCCACGTTTGAAGGAAGGGACCACACTAACCTTCGCAGACAAGAATCTCCGATGGATGGTGTACAACACGATGTTGGACTTTATTTAGAGTCTCCTGCCAACAGCGTGAATAAAACTGCATCCTCATCTTCTAGAAAGTCTCGTCACGACGACATGGAAGATAGTCATTCGTCGGCGATACGACGTGGCGCCATGGAGGTCGACAGGCGTGATGAAGACATGGAGGACAACTTTTATTAATAGAGAAACCACTTATTAATGTTATGACAGCTATTACTACCTTGCAGTCATATAGTATAGCCACCATTAATATTAACAGAATTGTAAGCCAGGCCAAAGTAGAGTGCCTACGCGATTTTATTTACGCTTTCGACATTGATATTGTCATGCTACAAGAAGTGTGTACAGACAGGGTACAACACATCGCGGGGTACAATGCAATTCTCAACCGAGGCACGGAAAGCGGCACTGCCACGTTATTGAAAGACGGCATTATACCGAGAAATGTGAAACAGTTAGCGAGTGGAAGGGGAATATCGGTGGAAACAGACACAGCCCAGATCATTAATATCTACGCGCCATCGGGCTCCCATGCCAGACAGGCCAGAGTAACTTTTTTCCAAGAAAGTATACTCGAGTTAATAAATCCCGCGACGGAAAACACCATACTGGCCGGTGACTTTAACTGCGTCACTTCTGCAACCGATCAAACACCGAATCCTAACATTTGTATCCAGCTGGGAGATTTAGTGAATGGATTGCACCTCACTGACATCTGGCACAACCGTCCACGAGGGAACCCAGGGTTTACGTTTATCACCAGCCACTCGAAGAGCCGTATAGATAGAATATACACTTCTACTAGTTTGAAGAAGAGTGTACTCAGTGTCGAAACCTGTCCTGTCAGTTTTTCCAACCATCTGGCAGTTTTAGCTAACATTAACATGGCTAAACAGAAGACCTATAGGGGTCGAGGCATGTGGAAATTTAACACTGCACACTTAATGGACAATTCCTTAGAACCGGGATTGAAGCGTGCCTGGGAAATGTGTCTGAGAAATTCACATCGTTATAGGTCCAAACTCGAATGGTGGGTCTCACACGCAAAACCCAAAATCCGATCCTTCCTCAAAAGCTATGCGTTTGAGAAGAAGCAATGGGAAAGACACACAATGGAATTTTACTTCCAGTGTTTACGAGAACTGCATGCCGATCACATCAATGTGTCACGCCACATCGTGAAAATCAATAGAATCAAGGCGAAAATAACCGCTTTGAAACGCCAACAACTGGAAGGTATTAAAATACGATCGAGGGATCATAGTGGCATTTCGGAAGAAAGGCCAGCACTCTTCCATCTCCTGGCAGAACTGAGAAGAGGACGGCGCCAGCACATCAGTGCCCTTCGTACCGATGACGGCGCACAGATTACTTGTCAACGGGACATCATGACGTTGGCACAAGATTATTACACTAAATTGTATGCTTCAGGTGACACGTATGACAATATCGCTTCTGAATCATTTTTAAATTGCATTCACCCGACCGTGACGGACGAAGAAAATGCAGACCTTGAGGCACAAATCACAGAAGACGAATTGTACAATGCTGTGAAAGGAAGTCCACGGAACAAATCCCCTGGACCCGACGGGTTGCCTGTCGAATTTTACTTAAAATACTGGTCCATATTTGGCAGCACACTGACAGAAGTTTTTAATGAAATACGCACGATTGACACGATTCCCTGCGAGTTTTTAGAGGGCATCATAGTGTTGGTCCCCAAAAAGGGCAGAACAAACTATTTGGAAAACATGCGTCCTATATCGCTGCTCAATGCAGATTTCAAGATAGTTGCTAGGGTACTGCTCCAAAGGTTGAACGCCATTGCTGCTCGCATCATCGGTCAATATCAATCGTGCGCCGTGCCCAGGAGAACAATACAGCAAGCTCTGGAGGAATACCGCGATGTCACTGCTGTCACTGCAGCCTCCAACTGCAAAGCGGCCATCATGTCATTAGATATGGACAAAGCATTTGATAGGGTTCGACATAGGTATCTGTTTCGTGTGATGTCAAAAATGGGTATGAGACCGTTTTTCATAAATATTATCCAGCGACTATATACTGGTGCAACATCAAGAATTCTTGTAAATGGCCAATGCACAGCAAAAGTACCCATACTAACGTCGATCAGGCAAGGATGCCCCCTTTCAATGATGCTTTTCTCCATATCAATTGAGCCTTTCCTACGAACATTGTATGTTCAGTTACCAGGACTTGAAATTGGGGGACAGAAATACGTCTGTAGAGGATATGCCGACGACCTGGCTGTGTACATAACTGACCCCTCTGATCTCACCAGAATAGAAGATGTGATTCACACATATAGTCACTGCTCTGGAGCTAAAATCAACCTCCGCAAATCTCGCATTCTACAGCTAGGGAAAGGGATAAAATTCATCGGAACTGGCCCATTCGAAGTGACAGATCACACCAAACTACTTGGTATTCGTTACAATAAATGTCCTGTCAAGACAGCAGCCTGGAATTGGAAAATGAAACTCAACAGCCTACGAGCGATATTAAGAGAGAATTCCACTCGCTCCTTAAATATCATACAGAAAATCATTTTGATAAATCTAGTCATTTTACCAAAAGTGTACTACCTTGCGAGTGTCTTTCCCCTGCCTGAAACAATCGGACACCGTATTGAATCAGCACTTGCGTGGTTTATATGGAGGGGGAGTGTCCTTCGGGTTGACTACCTCACGACGACATTACCTGAAACAAAAGGAGGTCTAGGACTCACCAACGTCAAAGCGAAATGTAAAGCGCTGCTAATATCTAGGACGGCTAAGGCTCTAGAAGCTGGAGACGGAAATCTCACAGCGTACATTTTAAAATCGGTGACGCCACCAGACAGCAGGGTGCCAGTTATGGTCGGTCATATTAATTATAAGCTTCGACACATTAAAGGATACGTAATTGAAAACAGCTATATTCATCATAAAGTAAGAAACTACACAACAAAGGAAATTTATAAAGTGCTGACAGAAGATAATGGCTTAAGTAAAGTTCAGAAGAACAACCCCACAATCGACTGGAGCAGAGTGTGGAAAAATATTCATTTGAAGACCTCAGCATCTAATGTAAGAGCTACGTGGTACTGTGCAGTAAACAACATCGTCAGCACAAATGAGCGTCTCTTCAGGATCGGCATATCAAACACGGACAAATGCATGGACTGTCAGCAGACAGACACTCTACTTCATCGATTCACTTGCGGTGCAGCTAATGAGATATGGCAATGGGTAAGGCGCAAGCTTGCTATTATAAACCGCACGTCAGTCAGTAATATAACTGTGGAGGAACTGTTAGCTCCAACGAGCTGGCCGTATCCAGACCAAAAGAGAATGTCCACATATTGGTTAATGGGCAAGTTCATTGAGTATTGTTTGGCAAATGAGAGAAAGTCCCTTCTGGAATTACAGCATGACATCATGCAGGAGTACGCGAAATGCTCGAAGCACGGGAAATGGAAAGTAATGATGGGTGGTTATTTACCTGCTGTTCTTGATTTAAACTGACCATAGAGATAGTGAAGATTATATTACAGATTAACTATGAAAAAGAAGCATATATTCTTTCTAGTATTCCACAGGAGGGTGGATTTTGTTGACATACTATCAAGGAGACTGTTGAGAATCAACCGTTGAGTTTCATATTATTTGTTTCTAATAGAAGCCCAGAAGTGCTGCTATTTTTTGTTGTATGAAGAGCAAATTATCATTTAGTTTTATGGTTATGATAGATGCACAACACTACTCCATTTTCCTTACCTGGAAGAGAGGGAGAGACAAAGAAATAAGTGGTTGGTATCGTCCTTGTCAGCTGGAACGACGGCGACGGGTGTGTAGCATCAAGCAGTGCCGCGCTCTGAGTTACGAGAAGACGCACAGAAGGAGAGTATTAGACGATAGAACAATCGAACGATTATGGAATACAGCAGAAGTGCATTATTTTCGAGAAGACAAACTCAAAGCCGCAGTGCAAATGTGCAAATTCCCGTCCAGCATCGATACCACAGAAAACGAGGAAGGAAAAAATACATAAATTAAAAAAAAAAAAAAAAATACGCCGATGAAGGCGACATTTGGAGAGCGAAAGGAGGGGCTGTGAGGGGAGGTTGGAGGCCCAGAAAATAAAAAAAAAAAAAAAAATAAAAAAAAAAAATAAAAAAAAAAAAAATAATAAAAAAAAAAAAAGACGTCTGCCTAGTAAGCATGGAGGTCCGGGTTCGATTCCCGGCCGCACCACAAATTTTAATTCAATGCTTCAGCTCTATCAATAATGTCTCTGACATATTTGAGACGAAAATCCGTCTCAGGGATTCTTTCATTGTATTTAATTGATATTTATATCACCATAACAGGATTGTTCCACCATGTCCATTGCTGAGGTGCTATTCCGCTGCATGGAGAGCCTTGGATATAAAAAAAAGAAAAAAAAAAAAAAAAAAAAAAAAAAAAAAAAAAAAAAAAAAAAAAAAACGGTAGCGCGTCTGACTCCAGATCAGAAGGTTGCGTGTTCAAATCACGTCGGGGTCATGACGAAAATTTTCGCCCGCAAAAGGCACTCGCGAAAGTGTAAATAAAATCAGATATCAAACGAAAACGCATCGTGGACTATCATTTGCTCTTTTAACAAGGCTACAAACGTAATTTTCCCGTTCTGACAGCGATTGGAAGCCACCTCCTCGCACATTCCCCAGACGCAAAGCGACAAGTACTTTCATTGTTTACATTTTTTTTGCTATCAAATAAAACTGGCAGATACCGACAAAATCAAATTTTCACTCAATTTCTCGTCTTCTACTATGCTGAGAACAAATCTTCTCCTTATTTTTCGACGAACACACCGGCCGCGGGGGTATAGCTCAGTCGTAGAGCATTCGACTGCAGATCGAGAGGTCCCCGGTTCAATCCCGGGTGCCCCCTTCATTTTTCAGTCCCATGAAAATGGTACGATTGTCGTTTCGTATGCCAAATTAATGTTTCCGATGTATTCTGGGACACGCAGCAGAGGCAGCGTACTATCATTTCGGACAGGGGATGGCGGCTTAGGGACGTGTGTCTGGTGCTGTCTTCTTACTTTGACTTGGCTGACTTTGCTCGACTGCCGCTCGCTGCCGCTCGGTCGAATGGTGGAGATATATACAACTCAAATGAACAACGAGACTGCGAGAAGATCGTAGCAAACTTTAACAGGGTCCAATCTGGCTGCTCAGAGCTAGATTCGAGTATATTGCAATATATTCATAGTTTGTCGATATGCGAGCGTTATCAAAACCTAGTAGAGGGAGGAACAAAAATTGGAGGAGCTGGGATTTGAACCCAGGACTTTCTGCATGCGAAGCAGACACTCTACCACTGAGTTACACCCCCGCTGCCAGCTTGTAACCGCGACGTTTCACCAAGAGTCGTCTCTTGTCATTTTAAGTAGAATACAGTTATGTATGTGTGCGAGGATACTGCTCATACAAGGTGACAATCGACATCGACTCCGTGGCGCAACGGTAGCGCGTCTGACTCCAGATCAGAAGGTTGCGTGTTCAAATCACGTCGGGGTCATGACGAAAATTTTCGCCCGCAAAAGGCACTCGCGAAAGTGTAAATAAAATCAGATATCAAACGAAAACGCATCGTGGACTATCATTTGCTCTTTTAACAAGGCTACAAACGTAATTTTCCCGTTCTGACAGCGATTGGAAGCCACCTCCTCGCACATTCCCCAGACGCAAAGCGACAAGTACTTTCATTGTTTACATTTTTTTTGCTATCAAATAAAACTGGCAGATACCGACAAAATCAAATTTTCACTCAATTTCTCGTCTTCTACTATGCTGAGAACAAATCTTCTCCTTATTTTTCGACGAACACACCGGCCGCGGGGGTATAGCTCAGTCGTAGAGCATTCGACTGCAGATCGAGAGGTCCCCGGTTCAATCCCGGGTGCCCCCTTCATTTTTCAGTCCCATGAAAATGGTACGATTGTCGTTTCGTATGCCAAATTAATGTTTCCGATGTATTGTGGGCCACGCAGCAGAGGCAGCGTACTATCATTTCGGACAGGGGATGGCGGCTCAGGGACGTGTGTCTGGCGCTGTCTTCTTACTTTGACTTGGCTGACTTTGCTCGACTGCCGCTCGCTGCCGCTCGGTCGAATGGTGGAGATATATACAACTCAAATGAACAACGAGACTGCGAGAAGATCGTAGCAAACTTTAACAGGGTCCAATCTGGCTGCTCAGAGCTAGATTCGAGTATATTGCAATATATTCATAGTTTGTCGATATGCGAGCGTTATCAAAACCTAGTAGAGGGAGGAACAAAAATTGGAGGAGCTGGGATTTGAACCCAGGACTTTCTGCATGCGAAGCAGACACTCTACCACTGAGTTACACCCCCGCTGCCAGCTTGTAACCGCGACGTTTCACCAAGAGTCGTCTCTTGTCATTTTAAGTAGAATACAGTTATGTATGTGTGCGAGGATACTGCTCATACAAGGTGACAATCGACATCGACTCCGTGGCGCAACGGTAGCGCGTCTGACTCCAGATCAGAAGGTTGCGTGTTCAAATCACGTCGGGGTCATGACGAAAATTTTCGCCCGCAAAAGGCACTCGCGAAAGTGTAAATAAAATCAGATATCAAACGAAAACGCATCGTGGACTATCATTTGCTCTTTTAACAAGGCTACAAACGTAATTTTCCCGTTCTGACAGCGATTGGAAGCCACCTCCTCGCACATTCCCCAGACGCAAAGCGACAAGTACTTTCATTGTTTACATTTTTTTTGCTATCAAATAAAACTGGCAGATACCGACAAAATCAAATTTTCACTCAATTTCTCGTCTTCTACTATGCTGAGAACAAATCTTCTCCTTATTTTTCGACGAACACACCGGCCGCGGGGGTATAGCTCAGTCGTAGAGCATTCGACTGCAGATCGAGAGGTCCCCGGTTCAATCCCGGGTGCCCCCTTCATTTTTCAGTCCCATGAAAATGGTACGATTGTCGTTTCGTATGCCAAATTAATGTTTCCGATGTATTCTGGGACACGCAGCAGAGGCAGCGTACTATCATTTCGGACAGGGGATGGCGGCTTAGGGACGTGTGTCTGGTGCTGTCTTCTTACTTTGACTTGGCTGACTTTGCTCGACTGCCGCTCGCTGCCGCTCGGTCGAATGGTGGAGATATATACAACTCAAATGAACAACGAGACTGCGAGAAGATCGTAGCAAACTTTAACAGGGTCCAATCTGGCTGCTCAGAGCTAGATTCGAGTATATTGCAATATATTCATAGTTTGTCGATATGCGAGCGTTATCAAAACCTAGTAGAGGGAGGAACAAAAATTGGAGGAGCTGGGATTTGAACCCAGGACTTTCTGCATGCGAAGCAGACACTCTACCACTGAGTTACACCCCCGCTGCCAGCTTGTAACCGCGACGTTTCACCAAGAGTCGTCTCTTGTCATTTTAAGTAGAATACAGTTATGTATGTGTGCGAGGATACTGCTCATACAAGGTGACAATCGACATCGACTCCGTGGCGCAACGGTAGCGCGTCTGACTCCAGATCAGAAGGTTGCGTGTTCAAATCACGTCGGGGTCATGACGAAAATTTTCGCCCGCAAAAGGCACTCGCGAAAGTGTAAATAAAATCAGATATCAAACGAAAACGCATCGTGGACTATCATTTGCTCTTTTAACAAGGCTACAAACGTAATTTTCCCGTTCTGACAGCGATTGGAAGCCACCTCCTCGCACATTCCCCAGACGCAAAGCGACAAGTACTTTCATTGTTTACATTTTTTTTGCTATCAAATAAAACTGGCAGATTCCGACAAAATCAAATTTTCACTCAATTTCTCGTCTTCTACTATGCTGAGAACAAATCTTCTCCTTATTTTTCGACGAACACACCGGCCGCGGGGGTATAGCTCAGTCGTAGAGCATTCGACTGCAGATCGAGAGGTCCCCGGTTCAATCCCGGGTGCCCCCTTCATTTTTCAGTCCCATGAAAATGGTACGATTGTCGTTTCGTATGCCAAATTAATGTTTCCGATGTATTCTGGGACACGCAGCAGAGGCAGCGTACTATCATTTCGGACAGGGGATGGCGGCTTAGGGACGTGTGTCTGGTGCTGTCTTCTTACTTTGACTTGGCTGACTTTGCTCGACTGCCGCTCGCTGCCGCTCGGTCGAATGGTGGAGATATATACAACTCAAATGAACAACGAGACTGCGAGAAGATCGTAGCAAACTTTAACAGGGTCCAATCTGGCTGCTCAGAGCTAGATTCGAGTATATTGCAATATATTCATAGTTTGTCGATATGCGAGCGTTATCAAAACCTAGTAGAGGGAGGAACAAAAATTGGAGGAGCTGGGATTTGAACCCAGGACTTTCTGCATGCGAAGCAGACACTCTACCACTGAGTTACACCCCCGCTGCCAGCTTGTAACCGCGACGTTTCACCAAGAGTCGTCTCTTGTCATTTTAAGTAGAATACAGTTATGTATGTGTGCGAGGATACTGCTCATACAAGGTGACAATCGACATCGACTCCGTGGCGCAACGGTAGCGCGTCTGACTCCAGATCAGAAGGTTGCGTGTTCAAATCACGTCGGGGTCATGACGAAAATTTTCGCCCGCAAAAGGCACTCGCGAAAGTGTAAATAAAATCAGATATCAAACGAAAACGCATCGTGGACTATCATTTGCTCTTTTAACAAGGCTACAAACGTAATTTTCCCGTTCTGACAGCGATTGGAAGCCACCTCCTCGCACATTCCCCAGACGCAAAGCGACAAGTACTTTCATTGTTTACATTTTTTTTGCTATCAAATAAAACTGGCAGATACCGACAAAATCAAATTTTCACTCAATTTCTCGTCTTCTACTATGCTGAGAACAAATCTTCTCCTTATTTTTCGACGAACACACCGGCCGCGGGGGTATAGCTCAGTCGTAGAGCATTCGACTGCAGATCGAGAGGTCCCCGGTTCAATCCCGGGTGCCCCCTTCATTTTTCAGTCCCATGAAAATGGTACGATTGTCGTTTCGTATGCCAAATTAATGTTTCCGATGTATTCTGGGACACGCAGCAGAGGCAGCGTACTATCATTTCGGACAGGGGATGGCGGCTTAGGGACGTGTGTCTGGTGCTGTCTTCTTACTTTGACTTGGCTGACTTTGCTCGACTGCCGCTCGCTGCCGCTCGGTCGAATGGTGGAGATATATACAACTCAAATGAACAACGAGACTGCGAGAAGATCGTAGCAAACTTTAACAGGGTCCAATCTGGCTGCTCAGAGCTAGATTCGAGTATATTGCAATATATTCATAGTTTGTCGATATGCGAGCGTTATCAAAACCTAGTAGAGGGAGGAACAAAAATTGGAGGAGCTGGGATTTGAACCCAGGACTTTCTGCATGCGAAGCAGACACTCTACCACTGAGTTACACCCCCGCTGCCAGCTTGTAACCGCGACGTTTCACCAAGAGTCGTCTCTTGTCATTTTAAGTAGAATACAGTTATGTATGTGTGCGAGGATACTGCTCATACAAGGTGACAATCGACATCGACTCCGTGGCGCAACGGTAGCGCGTCTGACTCCAGATCAGAAGGTTGCGTGTTCAAATCACGTCGGGGTCATGACGAAAATTTTCGCCCGCAAAAGGCACTCGCGAAAGTGTAAATAAAATCAGATATCAAACGAAAACGCATCGTGGACTATCATTTGCTCTTTTAACAAGGCTACAAACGTAATTTTCCCGTTCTGACAGCGATTGGAAGCCACCTCCTCGCACATTCCCCAGACGCAAAGCGACAAGTACTTTCATTGTTTACATTTTTTTTGCTATCAAATAAAACTGGCAGATACCGACAAAATCAAATTTTCACTCAATTTCTCGTCTTCTACTATGCTGAGAACAAATCTTCTCCTTATTTTTCGACGAACACACCGGCCGCGGGGGTATAGCTCAGTCGTAGAGCATTCGACTGCAGATCGAGAGGTCCCCGGTTCAATCCCGGGTGCCCCCTTCATTTTTCAGTCCCATGAAAATGGTACGATTGTCGTTTCGTATGCCAAATTAATGTTTCCGATGTATTCTGGGACACGCAGCAGAGGCAGCGTACTATCATTTCGGACAGGGGATGGCGGCTTAGGGACGTGTGTCTGGTGCTGTCTTCTTACTTTGACTTGGCTGACTTTGCTCGACTGCCGCTCGCTGCCGCTCGGTCGAATGGTGGAGATATATACAACTCAAATGAACAACGAGACTGCGAGAAGATCGTAGCAAACTTTAACAGGGTCCAATCTGGCTGCTCAGAGCTAGATTCGAGTATATTGCAATATATTCATAGTTTGTCGATATGCGAGCGTTATCAAAACCTAGTAGAGGGAGGAACAAAAATTGGAGGAGCTGGGATTTGAACCCAGGACTTTCTGCATGCGAAGCAGACACTCTACCACTGAGTTACACCCCCGCTGCCAGCTTGTAACCGCGACGTTTCACCAAGAGTCGTCTCTTGTCATTTTAAGTAGAATACAGTTATGTATGTGTGCGAGGATACTGCTCATACAAGGTGACAATCGACATCGACTCCGTGGCGCAACGGTAGCGCGTCTGACTCCAGATCAGAAGGTTGCGTGTTCAAATCACGTCGGGGTCATGACGAAAATTTTCGCCCGCAAAAGGCACTCGCGAAAGTGTAAATAAAATCAGATATCAAACGAAAACGCATCGTGGACTATCATTTGCTCTTTTAACAAGGCTACAAACGTAATTTTCCCGTTCTGACAGCGATTGGAAGCCACCTCCTCGCACATTCCCCAGACGCAAAGCGACAAGTACTTTCATTGTTTACATTTTTTTTGCTATCAAATAAAACTGGCAGATACCGACAAAATCAAATTTTCACTCAATTTCTCGTCTTCTACTATGCTGAGAACAAATCTTCTCCTTATTTTTCGACGAACACACCGGCCGCGGGGGTATAGCTCAGTCGTAGAGCATTCGACTGCAGATCGAGAGGTCCCCGGTTCAATCCCGGGTGCCCCCTTCATTTTTCAGTGTCATGAAAATGTTACGATTGTCGTTTCGTATGCCAAATTAATGTTTCCGATGTATTGTGGGCCACGCAGCAGAGGCAGCGTACTATCATTTCGGACAGGGGATGGCGGCTCAGGGACGTGTGTCTGGCGCTGTCTTCTTACTTTGACTTGGCTGACTTTGCTCGACTGCCGCTCGCTGCCGCTCGGTCGAATGGTGGAGATATATACAACTCAAATGAACAACGAGACTGCGAGAAGATCGTAGCAAACTTTAACAGGGTCCAATCTGGCTGCTCAGAGCTAGATACGAGTATATTGAAATATATGCATAGTTTGTCGATACGCGAGCGTTATCAAAAACTAGTAGAGGGAGAAACAAAAATTGGAGGAGCTGGGATTTGAACCCAGGACTTTCTGCATGCGAAGCAGACACTCTACCACTGAGTTACACCCCCGCTGCCCGCTGCTAGCTTGTAACCGCGACGTCTCACCAAGAGTCGTCTCTTGTCATTTTAAGTAGAAGACAGTTAGTTATGTATGTGTGCGAGGATACTGCTCATACAAGAAGAAACGCGACATCGACTCCGTGGCGCAACGGTAGCGCGTCTGACTCCAGATCAGAAGGTTGCGTGTTCAGATCACGTCGGGGTCATGACGAAAATTTTCGCCCGCAAAAGGCATTGGCGAAAATGTAAATAAAACCAGGTATCAAACGAAAACGCATCGCGGACTATCATTTCCTCTTTTAACAAGGCTACAAACGAAATTTTCCCGTTCTGACAGCGATTGCAAGCCACCTCCTCGCACATTCCCCAGACGCAAATCGCCAAGAACTTTCTTTGTTTACATTTTTTCCCTTTCAAGTTCTACTGGCAGATACCGACAAAAGCAAATTTTCGCTCAATTTATCGTCTTCTACTACGCTGAGAACAAATCTTCTCCTTATTTTTCGACGAACACACCGTCCGCGGGGGTATAGCCCAGTCGTAGAGCATTCGACTGCAGATCGAGAGGTCCCCGGTTCAATCCCGGGTGCCCCCTTCATTTTTCAGTGTCATGAAAATGTTACGATTGTCGTTTCGTATGCCAAATTAATGTTTCCGATGTATTGTGGGCCACGCAGCAGAGGCAGCGTACTATCATTTCGGACAGGGGATGGCGGCTCAGGGACGTGTGTCTGGCGCTGTCTTCTTACTTTGACTTGGCTGACTTTGCTCGACTGCCGCTCGCTGCCGCTCGGTCGAATGGTGGAGATATATACAACTCAAATGAACAACGAGACTGCGAGAAGATCGTAGCAAACTTTAACAGGGTCCAATCTGGCTGCTCAGAGCTAGATACGAGTATATTGAAATATATGCATAGTTTGTCGATACGCGAGCGTTATCAAAAACTAGTAGAGGGAGAAACAAAAATTGGAGGAGCTGGGATTTGAACCCAGGACTTTCTGCATGCGAAGCAGACACTCTACCACTGAGTTACACCCCCGCTGCCCGCTGCTAGCTTGTAACCGCGACGTCTCACCAAGAGTCGTCTCTTGTCATTTTAAGTAGAAGACAGTTAGTTATGTATGTGTGCGAGGATACTGCTCATACAAGAAGAAACGCGACATCGACTCCGTGGCGCAACGGTAGCGCGTCTGACTCCAGATCAGAAGGTTGCGTGTTCAAATCACGTCGGGGTCATGACGAAAATTTTCGCCCGCAAAAGGCATTGGCGAAAATGTAAATAAAACCAGGTATCAAACGAAAACGCATCGCGGACTATCATTTCCTCTTTTAACAAGGCTACAAACGAAATTTTCCCGTTCTGACAGCGATTGCAAGCCACCTCCTCGCACATTCCCCAGACGCAAATCGCCAAGAACTTTCTTTGTTTACATTTTTTCCCTTTCAAGTTCTACTGGCAGATACCGACAAAAGCAAATTTTCGCTCAATTTATCGTCTTCTACTACGCTGAGAACAAATCTTCTCCTTATTTTTCGACGAACACACCGTCCGCGGGGGTATAGCCCAGTCGTAGAGCATTCGACTGCAGATCGAGAGGTCCCCGGTTCAATCCCGGGTGCCCCCTTCATTTTTCAGTGTCATGAAAATGTTACGATTGTCGTTTCGTATGCCAAATTAATGTTTCCGATGTATTGTGGGCCACGCAGCAGAGGCAGCGTACTATCATTTCGGACAGGGGATGGCGGCTCAGGGACGTGTGTCTGGCGCTGTCTTCTTACTTTGACTTGGCTGACTTTGCTCGACTGCCGCTCGCTGCCGCTCGGTCGAATGGTGGAGATATATACAACTCAAATGAACAACGAGACTGCGAGAAGATCGTAGCAAACTTTAACAGGGTCCAATCTGGCTGCTCAGAGCTAGATACGAGTATATTGAAATATATGCATAGTTTGTCGATACGCGAGCGTTATCAAAAACTAGTAGAGGGAGAAACAAAAATTGGAGGAGCTGGGATTTGAACCCAGGACTTTCTGCATGCGAAGCAGACACTCTACCACTGAGTTACACCCCCGCTGCCCGCTGCTAGCTTGTAACCGCGACGTCTCACCAAGAGTCGTCTCTTGTCATTTTAAGTAGAAGACAGTTAGTTATGTATGTGTGCGAGGATACTGCTCATACAAGAAGAAACGCGACATCGACTCCGTGGCGCAACGGTAGCGCGTCTGACTCCAGATCAGAAGGTTGCGTGTTCAAATCACGTCGGGGTCATGACGAAAATTTTCGCCCGCAAAAGGCATTGGCGAAAATGTAAATAAAACCAGGTATCAAACGAAAACGCATCGCGGACTATCATTTCCTCTTTTAACAAGGCTACAAACGAAATTTTCCCGTTCTGACAGCGATTGCAAGCCACCTCCTCGCACATTCCCCAGACGCAAATCGCCAAGAACTTTCTTTGTTTACATTTTTTCCCTTTCAAGTTCTACTGGCAGATACCGACAAAAGCAAATTTTCGCTCAATTTATCGTCTTCTACTACGCTGAGAACAAATCTTCTCCTTATTTTTCGACGAACACACCGTCCGCGGGGGTATAGCCCAGTCGTAGAGCATTCGACTGCAGATCGAGAGGTCCCCGGTTCAATCCCGGGTGCCCCCTTCATTTTTCAGTGTCATGAAAATGTTACGATTGTCGTTTCGTATGCCAAATTAATGTTTCCGATGTATTGTGGGCCACGCAGCAGAGGCAGCGTACTATCATTTCGGACAGGGGATGGCGGCTCAGGGACGTGTGTCTGGCGCTGTCTTCTTACTTTGACTTGGCTGACTTTGCTCGACTGCCGCTCGCTGCCGCTCGGTCGAATGGTGGAGATATATACAACTCAAATGAACAACGAGACTGCGAGAAGATCGTAGCAAACTTTAACAGGGTCCAATCTGGCTGCTCAGAGCTAGATACGAGTATATTGAAATATATGCATAGTTTGTCGATACGCGAGCGTTATCAAAAACTAGTAGAGGGAGAAACAAAAATTGGAGGAGCTGGGATTTGAACCCAGGACTTTCTGCATGCGAAGCAGACACTCTACCACTGAGTTACACCCCCGCTGCCCGCTGCTAGCTTGTAACCGCGACGTCTCACCAAGAGTCGTCTCTTGTCATTTTAAGTAGAAGACAGTTAGTTATGTATGTGTGCGAGGATACTGCTCATACAAGAAGAAACGCGACATCGACTCCGTGGCGCAACGGTAGCGCGTCTGACTCCAGATCAGAAGGTTGCGTGTTCAAATCACGTCGGGGTCATGACGAAAATTTTCGCCCGCAAAAGGCATTGGCGAAAATGTAAATAAAACCAGGTATCAAACGAAAACGCATCGCGGACTATCATTTCCTCTTTTAACAAGGCTACAAACGAAATTTTCCCGTTCTGACAGCGATTGCAAGCCACCTCCTCGCACATTCCCCAGACGCAAATCGCCAAGAACTTTCTTTGTTTACATTTTTTCCCTTTCAAGTTCTACTGGCAGATACCGACAAAAGCAAATTTTCGCTCAATTTATCGTCTTCTACTACGCTGAGAACAAATCTTCTCCTTATTTTTCGACGAACACACCGTCCGCGGGGGTATAGCCCAGTCGTAGAGCATTCGACTGCAGATCGAGAGGTCCCCGGTTCAATCCCGGGTGCCCCCTTCATTTTTCAGTGTCATGAAAATGTTACGATTGTCGTTTCGTATGCCAAATTAATGTTTCCGATGTATTGTGGGCCACGCAGCAGAGGCAGCGTACTATCATTTCGGACAGGGGATGGCGGCTCAGGGACGTGTGTCTGGCGCTGTCTTCTTACTTTGACTTGGCTGACTTTGCTCGACTGCCGCTCGCTGCCGCTCGGTCGAATGGTGGAGATATATACAACTCAAATGAACAACGAGACTGCGAGAAGATCGTAGCAAACTTTAACAGGGTCCAATCTGGCTGCTCAGAGCTAGATACGAGTATATTGAAATATATGCATAGTTTGTCGATACGCGAGCGTTATCAAAAACTAGTAGAGGGAGAAACAAAAATTGGAGGAGCTGGGATTTGAACCCAGGACTTTCTGCATGCGAAGCAGACACTCTACCACTGAGTTACACCCCCGCTGCCCGCTGCTAGCTTGTAACCGCGACGTCTCACCAAGAGTCGTCTCTTGTCATTTTAAGTAGAAGACAGTTAGTTATGTATGTGTGCGAGGATACTGCTCATACAAGAAGAAACGCGACATCGACTCCGTGGCGCAACGGTAGCGCGTCTGACTCCAGATCAGAAGGTTGCGTGTTCAAATCACGTCGGGGTCATGACGAAAATTTTCGCCCGCAAAAGGCATTGGCGAAAATGTAAATAAAACCAGGTATCAAACGAAAACGCATCGCGGACTATCATTTCCTCTTTTAACAAGGCTACAAACGAAATTTTCCCGTTCTGACAGCGATTGCAAGCCACCTCCTCGCACATTCCCCAGACGCAAATCGCCAAGAACTTTCTTTGTTTACATTTTTTCCCTTTCAAGTTCTACTGGCAGATACCGACAAAAGCAAATTTTCGCTCAATTTATCGTCTTCTACTACGCTGAGAACAAATCTTCTCCTTATTTTTCGACGAACACACCGTCCGCGGGGGTATAGCCCAGTCGTCAGTTCCGCTTGAGACGTCGCGCTGTTCGGACGCACGGTGCTACCGCTCCGCCGCGTTTTCAAGTCGATTGTGTGTTGGTTTACGTTGTGCTTTGCCTTGTCTTGCAGTTCTTTCGTTCGTATCCGTGTGTTTGTGATTTGTGGTATTATTTGTTAGCGGTTTCGACCGCATATTTGCCATAATGGCATATCCAAAGGTTCTGAGGAAAAATACCCTGTGTTTCGAGTTCGAAAAATCTACCAGGAAAGTTCAACCGACATCGTTCGAAATCCACGACTGGATAGCTGACGTTATAGGAATTACATCTGATCAAATCCATACAGGATACTATGACACCGACCTATACTGTTTCTTCGTAAAACTGTATAACCCTGTCTTACTGGAAAGGACTCTACTGAGGCATGGAGGATCAGCTGAGTTCCGTCATCGCGACGCTTCGGTGAGTACCGTTACAATTTCTAACGCCGATATTCAATACACCCATGTTCGTGTTTTTAACCTGCCACCCGAGGTAGAAAACTGTTTTCTTAAAGATGTTTTATCCACGTATGGTGAAGTAAAATCCATTCGTAACGAACGCTGGTCCAGCCAGCATCGTTTGCAGTGTTATAGCGGAGTTAGGTCTGTGGAAATGCACATTAGGCAGAACATACCGTCTTTTATTAGTGTATGTGGGTACAGGGGGCATGTCACTTATACAGGGCAGACAACGACATGTTCAGTATGTAACGAGAGTGGCCACGTTAGAACCGATTGTCCAAAAAGAGTTGTCGTTCTAAAAAATAGGTTAGAACAACGAAAAAAACTGACATTAGCTGATCTGGTAAAGCAGACTCCTGTAGATAATCCGGAAGGGGATAATAGCAGGGATGTTGTGCTGCAGGAGCCATCGATGTCAGAAACGGAATATCCGTCTTTACCTGCCAAACCCGTCACAGAAAGACCCACACCGTTAATTGACATGCAACCATTTACGAATAAAAGGCGTCGCACGTGCGAGGGTAACAGCACGGACGACGACGAAGGAGAATCAGGTCAGGGTGTACGGCAAGTAGCACCGAAAAAATTTTCTGAAATAACTGTTTCTATCCCGGTAGTTGAAAAAGTCGAATCAACAGTAGTGGCAGTAGCAGAAACCGTAGTTTGTGCTGACGTCACTCCGGGTGACACACAGGCGGTAGTTGAACCACAACAAACTCCGGCTGTGTTGACATCCAGCTCGGCTAGTGTTGTCGTGGAAGCGGAGGACGCCGATACACAACAGACCACACCCCCGGCTGTGTTGACGCCGAGCTCGCCGAACCGAGTTGCGGAAACACAACAACCAAAACGTCAACAAGTTGTTCCTCCTGATAGCAACAAGGAAAGTAGTACTGCCAAGAATAAAGTCCTAACCGAAAACAAACCAGGGAAGGGGCGTGGCGTTGACAAACACGCCAGCTCTGTCGCTGACGTAGATAGCAGGCTGCCTCCGCCGGCGGTCTCGCCTGACAGGCAGACACAGGAAAGTATGGACCTGGACCTACACTTAGATCCTCCCACGTCTCCGTCTGCAGAGACGTTCCAGAATACCGGACGGCGCAAAACAAAAGTTCAACCTAATCTCAACCCAGTGCGTAAGAAAAACTTGCCTCAGGATTCTCGGAACAACATGACTGATGGTCACGTTGGTTCCACTTCCCAAATGAAAATGGATTTAGAATGAGAAAACTTTGCTTTCAGCTTATTCCTGTTATGATGACAACTGTTACCGATAACCAGTCCTGTTTTCACCTGTGTCAGTCAATTCTCCGTGACTTCTCGTTCTCTCAGGTTGTCTGTCGAAACACACATGATATATGTATATTTATCTATACTTAACAAATACTACATGAGTCAAGCCTACAAAATACTGACTTTAAATGTAAACAGAATTACTTCGGACTTAAAGAAAGTTGCGTTGAAAAAATTTATATATGATTCACAAGCGGACGTTGTTTTATTGCAAGAAGTGCTTTTCACTGATTTCACATTATCCGGTTTTAACACGTTCCTAAATATATCACCAGAAGAAAGTACAGGAACTGCCACACTAACCAGAGAAGGGATCCCAGTAGAGGTTCTCGACCTAATTGTATCGGGAAGGGGATTAAGTTGTAAAATATTTGATATTGTTTTCTTAAATATATACGCCCCGTCAGGAAACTCTAATAAATCAGAAAGAGCTACATTCTTTAAGACTGATGTTACCTATCTACTGCGGAAAAATCCAGTTAATGTTCTTATAGGTGGCGACTTTAATTGTGTTCTGAATAAGAAAGATCAAAGGCCCAATTTCAATTATTCTAAAGAATTACACGACTTAATTCGGAACATGAGATACCGTGACGCGTGGGAAGTTAAATTTCCTACACTCGTTAAGTTCACGCATTTCACCTCATCGTCTGCCAGTCGGATTGACAGAATCTATGTCACTGATAACATCTGCCATCACGTTCTAGACGCCGACGTCATTCCCACATTTTTCTCTGACCATTGCGCTCTTGCCGTTACTATAAATCTAGAAAGGCAACCCACAAGACTTTATCGAAGTCCTTGGGCCCTCAATCTGGTGCACTTAAATGACGACGAGTTGGAGGACGTTGTGAAGCAAACGTGGACAACTTGCCTCAGAAGTAAAAATAGATTCAGAACTAAAACCGAGTGGTGGGTCAAGTGCGCAAAAGTGAAACTGAGACAGGCTGTAAAAACTTTCAGTTTTCTCAAAAATATGGATGAAAAACGGACCATAGAATTTTATTATGCGGTACTAAGGGATCTCTATAACAAATCGAGCGAACCGGACTTTAAGTTAGAACAAGTGAAGAAGGTAAAAGCAAAACTACTCACTATACAACGTCAGCAGTTAGACGGCTTAAAAATTAAGTCGAAGGCTAAATCGCTAACACAAGAAGAGACAACCTCCATGTACCACTTAATAAAACACCAGTCGAATCGGAGGCGTACCTTCGTTAAAGACCTAAAAACAGCCGACGGACGCGTAGTCACAGATCAACACGAAATAGTGCGTGAAATTCAGCAGCATTACGAGCGGCTTTACCGAGCAGACCAACTTGATGAAGGGGCTATTCATGACACAATAGGGTTATTACCCCACGTGATCACCACGGAAGACAATAACGCTCTCTTTTTGAATTTTGACACAGATGACGTGTTTGAGCTCATCAAAACATCACTTCCTAATAAGTCACCGGGACCAGATGGGCTACCAAAAGAATTTTACCAGCGATTCTGGCATATTATTGGTTTTGAATTTACGGGGGTAATTAACGAAATAATGAGAGGTTATGAAACGCCTGGGGAATTTAAAGAAGGGAGGATCGTTCTAATACCTAAAGGCAAGGGGCAAATGAGGGTTGACAACCTTAGACCCATCATGCTCATGAATTTCGATTATAAAACGGTGGCACGTGCAGTAAAACAGCGATTTACCCCTTTACTCCAGAAATTTATAACGACCCACCAAGCCTGTTTCCCCGGTAGAAGCATCCTATCTCCAATTTCTGAGTACAGAGACTTAATTTCCATAGTGGCTGTAACGAACATTAGATGTGCACTACTGTTTATAGATTTCACCAAAGCGTTCGATCATGTTAACCATCAGTACATACAAAATATACTAAAACAACTAGGGTTCAACGATCAAGCAGTTTCCGTAATTCACCAAATGATGAGTGGCATCACAGCGCGGAGTATTATAAATGGACAGCTGACTAAAGTCATTCGTATTGAGAGGGGCGTACCACAAGGTAGTCCCTTGTCCATGTTGTTGTATGTACTGTCGTTAGAACCTCTGTTGAAATGTATCGAGGAAAAACTTACAGGGGTCACGATACTCGGTACGAATCTTACCGTGAGGTCATATGCAGATGATGTCGGAGTCGTAATCAGAAACGAACCTGAACTAGACCTATTGAAAGCTCAACTAGATGCATATAGTAGAGTATCAGGTGCCAGGATCAACCTGAAAAAGTCCACCATCTTAAACCTGAGAGGATTTGAACGTGAAAGAGTACCCTGGGCCAGATTAGTAGACAGCCATAAGTCACTCGGCATCACCTTCACAAAATGCCCAGTACAAATGGCCGCAAAAAACTGGAGGGACACAACCAACCGAATACAGGGAGCTTTACAAGAGCTCCGCTGGCGCTCGACAAACCTAGTGCAGACTGTTAAGGTCGTAAACTCTTACATATTTTCAAAAGCTTACTATGTTGCCCAAGTATTCCCAGCGCCCCGATTGCAAGCGCAAAAGATAATGAAGCTCGCCCACAGATACATATGGACAGGGAATATTTTTAGAGTGCGACTGGCTTCTTTCACAAAATCAAGGAGGGCAGGTGGTTTAGATCTTACCAATGTACTTATAAAAGCGACAGCTTTGTATATAAAACGTACCTTGTTTATCCTCAATAACGAACGAAATAACATAACATGTTCACTGTTTTCCGTAGTACGTCCTGCGAGCATGCAACCACCCATTAATGTCGGACAAATAAATTACAAATTAAAGCATATCAGGGTGTTCTATCTTGACATTAGTTACCTGGGTGAAGGCATCTTGCGTAAGAGACGAGTCACATCGAAACAACTTGTAGATCATTGGCAAAAGTCAGATACCAATAACACAATCGAAATCCAATATCCTAACACCGTATGGAAAAATGTATGGGAAAATATACACTTGAAAATCCATACAACTGAAGTGACATCCACGTGGTACAAAGTAATAAACAATGTAGTGCCGACAAACGAGAGATTAAATCGGATTTCGCTGAGTGATACAAGCAATTGTTGTACATGTGGCTTAGTAGATACACTCCAACACCGTTTCACATGTCGTGGTCACTTACAAAATTGGAGATGGATTCGAAGAAAGGTTGCACTGCTCACACGCAGAAGTGAACTTTATTACACACCGGAAATTCTTCTAAGACCAGAAGAAAAGTACTTTCCCGACAAAAAGAACAACAGCGTAATGTGGCTATTGGGAAAATATGTGAATTACATAGTCAATAGAAAAGGACCTGATAACATAATAGATTTTCTAACATACATGGAAACGGGTTATTGGGAGATGCTACAATTTAAAAACAACAAAGACCTCTTTGGCAACATGTTGAATATTGTGTTTGATAAAAAGGGCATTGGATAAACAATTTAACGAGGAATGTTTTCAAACATATGTTTTCAACCGTTTATGCTGTTTATTCCTAGTTTGCATAGAATTTATTAATTAATTTCATGGGAAAAAAACATGTATATATTAAATGTGGAGTGTGGAGGCGGTCAGGTGGCGGGCCGTGGTCTCCGGCGGCCGCCCTGGCGCCGCTCTGCTCCCTCTCCAGGAGTTGTGTTTTGTTAAACTGCAGTACTCTTGTCTGTACTGCCTGGACGCTTACTGCGTTGCAGACATTTTAAACCAAGAATGTTTTCATTTCGATGTTTTAATGGTTTATGCTGTTTATTCCTAAATTTGTATAGAAATTTTTTTGTTAATTTCATGAGAAACAAAAAAAAAAAAAAAAAAAAAAAAAAAAAAACATGTATATATTAAATGTGGAGTGTGGAGGCGGTCAGGTGGCGGGCCGTGGTCTCCGGCGGCCGCCCTGGCGCCGCTCTGCTCCCTCTCCAGGAGTTGTGTTTTGTTAAACTGCAGTACTCTTGTCTGTACTGCCTGGACGCTTACTGCGTTGCAGACATTTTAAACCAAGAATGTTTTCATTTCGATGTTTTAATGGTTTTTGCTGTTTATTCCTAAATTTGTATAGAATTTTTTTTGTTAATTTCATGAGAAACAAAAAAAAAAAAAAAAAAAAAAACATGTATATATTAAATGTGGAGTGTGGAGGCGGTCAGGTGGCGGGCCGTGGTCTCCGGCGGCCGCCCTGGCGCCGCTCTGCTCCCTCTCCAGGAGTTGTGTTTTGTTAAACTGCAGTACTCTTGTCTGTACTGCCTGGACGCTTACTGCGTTGCAGACATTTTAAACCAAGAATGTTTTCATTTCGATGTTTTAATGGTTTTTGCTGTTTATTCCTAAATTTGTATAGAATTTTTTTTGTTAATTTCATGAGAAACGAAAAAAAAAAAAAAAAAAAAAAAAAAACATGTATATATTAAATGTGGAGTGTGGAGGCGGTCAAAAAAAAAAAAAAAAAAAAAAAAAGTCGTAGAGCATTCGACTGCAGATCGAGAGGTCCCCGGTTCAATCCCGGGTGCCCCCTTCATTTTTCAGTGTCATGAAAATGTTACGATTGTCGTTTCGTATGCCAAATTAATGTTTCCGATGTATTGTGGGCCACGCAGCAGAGGCAGCGTACTATCATTTCGGACAGGGGATGGCGGCTCAGGGACGTGTGTCTGGCGCTGTCTTCTTACTTTGACTTGGCTGACTTTGCTCGACTGCCGCTCGCTGCCGCTCGGTCGAATGGTGGAGATATATACAACTCAAATGAACAACGAGACTGCGAGAAGATCGTAGCAAACTTTAACAGGGTCCAATCTGGCTGCTCAGAGCTAGATACGAGTATATTGAAATATATGCATAGTTTGTCGATACGCGAGCGTTATCAAAAACTAGTAGAGGGAGAAACAAAAATTGGAGGAGCTGGGATTTGAACCCAGGACTTTCTGCATGCGAAGCAGACACTCTACCACTGAGTTACACCCCCGCTGCCCGCTGCTAGCTTGTAACCGCGACGTCTCACCAAGAGTCGTCTCTTGTCATTTTAAGTAGAAGACAGTTAGTTATGTATGTGTGCGAGGATACTGCTCATACAAGAAGAAACGCGACATCGACTCCGTGGCGCAACGGTAGCGCGTCTGACTCCAGATCAGAAGGTTGCGTGTTCAAATCACGTCGGGGTCATGACGAAAATTTTCGCCCGCAAAAGGCATTGGCGAAAATGTAAATAAAACCAGGTATCAAACGAAAACGCATCGCGGACTATCATTTCCTCTTTTAACAAGGCTACAAACGAAATTTTCCCGTTCTGACAGCGATTGCAAGCCACCTCCTCGCACATTCCCCAGACGCAAATCGCCAAGAACTTTCTTTGTTTACATTTTTTCCCTTTCAAGTTCTACTGGCAGATACCGACAAAAGCAAATTTTCGCTCAATTTATCGTCTTCTACTACGCTGAGAACAAATCTTCTCCTTATTTTTCGACGAACACACCGTCCGCGGGGGTATAGCCCAGTCGTAGAGCATTCGACTGCAGATCGAGAGGTCCCCGGTTCAATCCCGGGTGCCCCCTTCATTTTTCAGTGTCATGAAAATGTTACGATTGTCGTTTCGTATGCCAAATTAATGTTTCCGATGTATTGTGGGCCACGCAGCAGAGGCAGCGTACTATCATTTCGGACAGGGGATGGCGGCTCAGGGACGTGTGTCTGGCGCTGTCTTCTTACTTTGACTTGGCTGACTTTGCTCGACTGCCGCTCGCTGCCGCTCGGTCGAATGGTGGAGATATATACAACTCAAATGAACAACGAGACTGCGAGAAGATCGTAGCAAACTTTAACAGGGTCCAATCTGGCTGCTCAGAGCTAGATACGAGTATATTGAAATATATGCATAGTTTGTCGATACGCGAGCGTTATCAAAAACTAGTAGAGGGAGAAACAAAAATTGGAGGAGCTGGGATTTGAACCCAGGACTTTCTGCATGCGAAGCAGACACTCTACCACTGAGTTACACCCCCGCTGCCCGCTGCTAGCTTGTAACCGCGACGTCTCACCAAGAGTCGTCTCTTGTCATTTTAAGTAGAAGACAGTTAGTTATGTATGTGTGCGAGGATACTGCTCATACAAGAAGAAACGCGACATCGACTCCGTGGCGCAACGGTAGCGCGTCTGACTCCAGATCAGAAGGTTGCGTGTTCAAATCACGTCGGGGTCATGACGAAAATTTTCGCCCGCAAAAGGCATTGGCGAAAATGTAAATAAAACCAGGTATCAAACGAAAACGCATCGCGGACTATCATTTCCTCTTTTAACAAGGCTACAAACGAAATTTTCCCGTTCTGACAGCGATTGCAAGCCACCTCCTCGCACATTCCCCAGACGCAAATCGCCAAGAACTTTCTTTGTTTACATTTTTTCCCTTTCAAGTTCTACTGGCAGATACCGACAAAAGCAAATTTTCGCTCAATTTATCGTCTTCTACTACGCTGAGAACAAATCTTCTCCTTATTTTTCGACGAACACACCGTCCGCGGGGGTATAGCCCAGTCGTAGAGCATTCGACTGCAGATCGAGAGGTCCCCGGTTCAATCCCGGGTGCCCCCTTCATTTTTCAGTGTCATGAAAATGTTACGATTGTCGTTTCGTATGCCAAATTAATGTTTCCGATGTATTGTGGGCCACGCAGCAGAGGCAGCGTACTATCATTTCGGACAGGGGATGGCGGCTCAGGGACGTGTGTCTGGCGCTGTCTTCTTACTTTGACTTGGCTGACTTTGCTCGACTGCCGCTCGCTGCCGCTCGGTCGAATGGTGGAGATATATACAACTCAAATGAACAACGAGACTGCGAGAAGATCGTAGCAAACTTTAACAGGGTCCAATCTGGCTGCTCAGAGCTAGATACGAGTATATTGAAATATATGCATAGTTTGTCGATACGCGAGCGTTATCAAAAACTAGTAGAGGGAGAAACAAAAATTGGAGGAGCTGGGATTTGAACCCAGGACTTTCTGCATGCGAAGCAGACACTCTACCACTGAGTTACACCCCCGCTGCCCGCTGCTAGCTTGTAACCGCGACGTCTCACCAAGAGTCGTCTCTTGTCATTTTAAGTAGAAGACAGTTAGTTATGTATGTGTGCGAGGATACTGCTCATACAAGAAGAAACGCGACATCGACTCCGTGGCGCAACGGTAGCGCGTCTGACTCCAGATCAGAAGGTTGCGTGTTCAAATCACGTCGGGGTCATGACGAAAATTTTCGCCCGCAAAAGGCATTGGCGAAAATGTAAATAAAACCAGGTATCAAACGAAAACGCATCGCGGACTATCATTTCCTCTTTTAACAAGGCTACAAACGAAATTTTCCCGTTCTGACAGCGATTGCAAGCCACCTCCTCGCACATTCCCCAGACGCAAATCGCCAAGAACTTTCTTTGTTTACATTTTTTCCCTTTCAAGTTCTACTGGCAGATACCGACAAAAGCAAATTTTCGCTCAATTTATCGTCTTCTACTACGCTGAGAACAAATCTTCTCCTTATTTTTCGACGAACACACCGTCCGCGGGGGTATAGCCCAGTCGTAGAGCATTCGACTGCAGATCGAGAGGTCCCCGGTTCAATCCCGGGTGCCCCCTTCATTTTTCAGTGTCATGAAAATGTTACGATTGTCGTTTCGTATGCCAAATTAATGTTTCCGATGTATTGTGGGCCACGCAGCAGAGGCAGCGTACTATCATTTCGGACAGGGGATGGCGGCTCAGGGACGTGTGTCTGGCGCTGTCTTCTTACTTTGACTTGGCTGACTTTGCTCGACTGCCGCTCGCTGCCGCTCGGTCGAATGGTGGAGATATATACAACTCAAATGAACAACGAGACTGCGAGAAGATCGTAGCAAACTTTAACAGGGTCCAATCTGGCTGCTCAGAGCTAGATACGAGTATATTGAAATATATGCATAGTTTGTCGATACGCGAGCGTTATCAAAAACTAGTAGAGGGAGAAACAAAAATTGGAGGAGCTGGGATTTGAACCCAGGACTTTCTGCATGCGAAGCAGACACTCTACCACTGAGTTACACCCCCGCTGCCCGCTGCTAGCTTGTAACCGCGACGTCTCACCAAGAGTCGTCTCTTGTCATTTTAAGTAGAAGACAGTTAGTTATGTATGTGTGCGAGGATACTGCTCATACAAGAAGAAACGCGACATCGACTCCGTGGCGCAACGGTAGCGCGTCTGACTCCAGATCAGAAGGTTGCGTGTTCAAATCACGTCGGGGTCATGACGAAAATTTTCGCCCGCAAAAGGCATTGGCGAAAATGTAAATAAAACCAGGTATCAAACGAAAACGCATCGCGGACTATCATTTCCTCTTTTAACAAGGCTACAAACGAAATTTTCCCGTTCTGACAGCGATTGCAAGCCACCTCCTCGCACATTCCCCAGACGCAAATCGCCAAGAACTTTCTTTGTTTACATTTTTTCCCTTTCAAGTTCTACTGGCAGATACCGACAAAAGCAAATTTTCGCTCAATTTATCGTCTTCTACTACGCTGAGAACAAATCTTCTCCTTATTTTTCGACGAACACACCGTCCGCGGGGGTATAGCCCAGTCGTAGAGCATTCGACTGCAGATCGAGAGGTCCCCGGTTCAATCCCGGGTGCCCCCTTCATTTTTCAGTGTCATGAAAATGTTACGATTGTCGTTTCGTATGCCAAATTAATGTTTCCGATGTATTGTGGGCCACGCAGCAGAGGCAGCGTACTATCATTTCGGACAGGGGATGGCGGCTCAGGGACGTGTGTCTGGCGCTGTCTTCTTACTTTGACTTGGCTGACTTTGCTCGACTGCCGCTCGCTGCCGCTCGGTCGAATGGTGGAGATATATACAACTCAAATGAACAACGAGACTGCGAGAAGATCGTAGCAAACTTTAACAGGGTCCAATCTGGCTGCTCAGAGCTAGATACGAGTATATTGAAATATATGCATAGTTTGTCGATACGCGAGCGTTATCAAAAACTAGTAGAGGGAGAAACAAAAATTGGAGGAGCTGGGATTTGAACCCAGGACTTTCTGCATGCGAAGCAGACACTCTACCACTGAGTTACACCCCCGCTGCCCGCTGCTAGCTTGTAACCGCGACGTCTCACCAAGAGTCGTCTCTTGTCATTTTAAGTAGAAGACAGTTAGTTATGTATGTGTGCGAGGATACTGCTCATACAAGAAGAAACGCGACATCGACTCCGTGGCGCAACGGTAGCGCGTCTGACTCCAGATCAGAAGGTTGCGTGTTCAAATCACGTCGGGGTCATGACGAAAATTTTCGCCCGCAAAAGGCATTGGCGAAAATGTAAATAAAACCAGGTATCAAACGAAAACGCATCGCGGACTATCATTTCCTCTTTTAACAAGGCTACAAACGAAATTTTCCCGTTCTGACAGCGATTGCAAGCCACCTCCTCGCACATTCCCCAGACGCAAATCGCCAAGAACTTTCTTTGTTTACATTTTTTCCCTTTCAAGTTCTACTGGCAGATACCGACAAAAGCAAATTTTCGCTCAATTTATCGTCTTCTACTACGCTGAGAACAAATCTTCTCCTTATTTTTCGACGAACACACCGTCCGCGGGGGTATAGCCCAGTCGTAGAGCATTCGACTGCAGATCGAGAGGTCCCCGGTTCAATCCCGGGTGCCCCCTTCATTTTTCAGTGTCATGAAAATGTTACGATTGTCGTTTCGTATGCCAAATTAATGTTTCCGATGTATTGTGGGCGACGCAGCAGAGGCAGCGTACTATCATTTCGGACAGGGGATGGCGGCTCAGGGACGTGTGTCTGGCGCTGTCTTCTTACTTTGACTTGGCTGACTTTGCTCGACTGCCGCTCGCTGCCGCTCGGTCGAATGGTGGAGATATATACAACTCAAATGAACAACGAGACTGCGAGAAGATCGTAGCAAACTTTAACAGGGTCCAATCTGGCTGCTCAGAGCTAGATACGAGTATATTGAAATATATGCATAGTTTGTCGATACGCGAGCGTTATCAAAAACTAGTAGAGGGAGAAACAAAAATTGGAGGAGCTGGGATTTGAACCCAGGACTTTCTGCATGCGAAGCAGACACTCTACCACTGAGTTACACCCCCGCTGCCCGCTGCTAGCTTGTAACCGCGACGTCTCACCAAGAGTCGTCTCTTGTCATTTTAAGTAGAAGACAGTTAGTTATGTATGTGTGCGAGGATACTGCTCATACAAGAAGAAACGCGACATCGACTCCGTGGCGCAACGGTAGCGCGTCTGACTCCAGATCAGAAGGTTGCGTGTTCAAATCACGTCGGGGTCATGACGAAAATTTTCGCCCGCAAAAGGCATTGGCGAAAATGTAAATAAAACCAGGTATCAAACGAAAACGCATCGCGGACTATCATTTCCTCTTTTAACAAGGCTACAAACGAAATTTTCCCGTTCTGACAGCGATTGCAAGCCACCTCCTCGCACATTCCCCAGACGCAAATCGCCAAGAACTTTCTTTGTTTACATTTTTTCCCTTTCAAGTTCTACTGGCAGATACCGACAAAAGCAAATTTTCGCTCAATTTATCGTCTTCTACTACGCTGAGAACAAATCTTCTCCTTATTTTTCGACGAACACACCGTCCGCGGGGGTATAGCCCAGTCGTAGAGCATTCGACTGCAGATCGAGAGGTCCCCGGTTCAATCCCGGGTGCCCCCTTCATTTTTCAGTGTCATGAAAATGTTACGATTGTCGTTTCGTATGCCAAATTAATGTTTCCGATGTATTGTGGGCCACGCAGCAGAGGCAGCGTACTATCATTTCGGACAGGGGATGGCGGCTCAGGGACGTGTGTCTGGCGCTGTCTTCTTACTTTGACTTGGCTGACTTTGCTCGACTGCCGCTCGCTGCCGCTCGGTCGAATGGTGGAGATATATACAACTCAAATGAACAACGAGACTGCGAGAAGATCGTAGCAAACTTTAACAGGGTCCAATCTGGCTGCTCAGAGCTAGATACGAGTATATTGAAATATATGCATAGTTTGTCGATACGCGAGCGTTATCAAAAACTAGTAGAGGGAGAAACAAAAATTGGAGGAGCTGGGATTTGAACCCAGGACTTTCTGCATGCGAAGCAGACACTCTACCACTGAGTTACACCCCCGCTGCCCGCTGCTAGCTTGTAACCGCGACGTCTCACCAAGAGTCGTCTCTTGTCATTTTAAGTAGAAGACAGTTAGTTATGTATGTGTGCGAGGATACTGCTCATACAAGAAGAAACGCGACATCGACTCCGTGGCGCAACGGTAGCGCGTCTGACTCCAGATCAGAAGGTTGCGTGTTCAAATCACGTCGGGGTCATGACGAAAATTTTCGCCCGCAAAAGGCATTGGCGAAAATGTAAATAAAACCAGGTATCAAACGAAAACGCATCGCGGACTATCATTTCCTCTTTTAACAAGGCTACAAACGAAATTTTCCCGTTCTGACAGCGATTGCAAGCCACCTCCTCGCACATTCCCCAGACGCAAATCGCCAAGAACTTTCTTTGTTTACATTTTTTCCCTTTCAAGTTCTACTGGCAGATACCGACAAAAGCAAATTTTCGCTCAATTTATCGTCTTCTACTACGCTGAGAACAAATCTTCTCCTTATTTTTCGACGAACACACCGTCCGCGGGGGTATAGCCCAGTCGTAGAGCATTCGACTGCAGATCGAGAGGTCCCCGGTTCAATCCCGGGTGCCCCCTTCATTTTTCAGTGTCATGAAAATGTTACGATTGTCGTTTCGTATGCCAAATTAATGTTTCCGATGTATTGTGGGCCACGCAGCAGAGGCAGCGTACTATCATTTCGGACAGGGGATGGCGGCTCAGGGACGTGTGTCTGGCGCTGTCTTCTTACTTTGACTTGGCTGACTTTGCTCGACTGCCGCTCGCTGCCGCTCGGTCGAATGGTGGAGATATATACAACTCAAATGAACAACGAGACTGCGAGAAGATCGTAGCAAACTTTAACAGGGTCCAATCTGGCTGCTCAGAGCTAGATACGAGTATATTGAAATATATGCATAGTTTGTCGATACGCGAGCGTTATCAAAAACTAGTAGAGGGAGAAACAAAAATTGGAGGAGCTGGGATTTGAACCCAGGACTTTCTGCATGCGAAGCAGACACTCTACCACTGAGTTACACCCCCGCTGCCCGCTGCTAGCTTGTAACCGCGACGTCTCACCAAGAGTCGTCTCTTGTCATTTTAAGTAGAAGACAGTTAGTTATGTATGTGTGCGAGGATACTGCTCATACAAGAAGAAACGCGACATCGACTCCGTGGCGCAACGGTAGCGCGTCTGACTCCAGATCAGAAGGTTGCGTGTTCAAATCACGTCGGGGTCATGACGAAAATTTTCGCCCGCAAAAGGCATTGGCGAAAATGTAAATAAAACCAGGTATCAAACGAAAACGCATCGCGGACTATCATTTCCTCTTTTAACAAGGCTACAAACGAAATTTTCCCGTTCTGACAGCGATTGCAAGCCACCTCCTCGCACATTCCCCAGACGCAAATCGCCAAGAACTTTCTTTGTTTACATTTTTTCCCTTTCAAGTTCTACTGGCAGATACCGACAAAAGCAAATTTTCGCTCAATTTATCGTCTTCTACTACGCTGAGAACAAATCTTCTCCTTATTTTTCGACGAACACACCGTCCGCGGGGGTATAGCCCAGTCGTAGAGCATTCGACTGCAGATCGAGAGGTCCCCGGTTCAATCCCGGGTGCCCCCTTCATTTTTCAGTGTCATGAAAATGTTACGATTGTCGTTTCGTATGCCAAATTAATGTTTCCGATGTATTGTGGGCCACGCAGCAGAGGCAGCGTACTATCATTTCGGACAGGGGATGGCGGCTCAGGGACGTGTGTCTGGCGCTGTCTTCTTACTTTGACTTGGCTGACTTTGCTCGACTGCCGCTCGCTGCCGCTCGGTCGAATGGTGGAGATATATACAACTCAAATGAACAACGAGACTGCGAGAAGATCGTAGCAAACTTTAACAGGGTCCAATCTGGCTGCTCAGAGCTAGATACGAGTATATTGAAATATATGCATAGTTTGTCGATACGCGAGCGTTATCAAAAACTAGTAGAGGGAGAAACAAAAATTGGAGGAGCTGGGATTTGAACCCAGGACTTTCTGCATGCGAAGCAGACACTCTACCACTGAGTTACACCCCCGCTGCCCGCTGCTAGCTTGTAACCGCGACGTCTCACCAAGAGTCGTCTCTTGTCATTTTAAGTAGAAGACAGTTAGTTATGTATGTGTGCGAGGATACTGCTCATACAAGAAGAAACGCGACATCGACTCCGTGGCGCAACGGTAGCGCGTCTGACTCCAGATCAGAAGGTTGCGTGTTCAAATCACGTCGGGGTCATGACGAAAATTTTCGCCCGCAAAAGGCATTGGCGAAAATGTAAATAAAACCAGGTATCAAACGAAAACGCATCGCGGACTATCATTTCCTCTTTTAACAAGGCTACAAACGAAATTTTCCCGTTCTGACAGCGATTGCAAGCCACCTCCTCGCACATTCCCCAGACGCAAATCGCCAAGAACTTTCTTTGTTTACATTTTTTCCCTTTCAAGTTCTACTGGCAGATACCGACAAAAGCAAATTTTCGCTCAATTTATCGTCTTCTACTACGCTGAGAACAAATCTTCTCCTTATTTTTCGACGAACACACCGTCCGCGGGGGTATAGCCCAGTCGTAGAGCATTCGACTGCAGATCGAGAGGTCCCCGGTTCAATCCCGGGTGCCCCCTTCATTTTTCAGTGTCATGAAAATGTTACGATTGTCGTTTCGTATGCCAAATTAATGTTTCCGATGTATTGTGGGCCACGCAGCAGAGGCAGCGTACTATCATTTCGGACAGGGGATGGCGGCTCAGGGACGTGTGTCTGGCGCTGTCTTCTTACTTTGACTTGGCTGACTTTGCTCGACTGCCGCTCGCTGCCGCTCGGTCGAATGGTGGAGATATATACAACTCAAATGAACAACGAGACTGCGAGAAGATCGTAGCAAACTTTAACAGGGTCCAATCTGGCTGCTCAGAGCTAGATACGAGTATATTGAAATATATGCATAGTTTGTCGATACGCGAGCGTTATCAAAAACTAGTAGAGGGAGAAACAAAAATTGGAGGAGCTGGGATTTGAACCCAGGACTTTCTGCATGCGAAGCAGACACTCTACCACTGAGTTACACCCCCGCTGCCCGCTGCTAGCTTGTAACCGCGACGTCTCACCAAGAGTCGTCTCTTGTCATTTTAAGTAGAAGACAGTTAGTTATGTATGTGTGCGAGGATACTGCTCATACAAGAAGAAACGCGACATCGACTCCGTGGCGCAACGGTAGCGCGTCTGACTCCAGATCAGAAGGTTGCGTGTTCAAATCACGTCGGGGTCATGACGAAAATTTTCGCCCGCAAAAGGCATTGGCGAAAATGTAAATAAAACCAGGTATCAAACGAAAACGCATCGCGGACTATCATTTCCTCTTTTAACAAGGCTACAAACGAAATTTTCCCGTTCTGACAGCGATTGCAAGCCACCTCCTCGCACATTCCCCAGACGCAAATCGCCAAGAACTTTCTTTGTTTACATTTTTTCCCTTTCAAGTTCTACTGGCAGATACCGACAAAAGCAAATTTTCGCTCAATTTATCGTCTTCTACTACGCTGAGAACAAATCTTCTCCTTATTTTTCGACGAACACACCGTCCGCGGGGGTATAGCCCAGTCGTAGAGCATTCGACTGCAGATCGAGAGGTCCCCGGTTCAATCCCGGGTGCCCCCTTCATTTTTCAGTGTCATGAAAATGTTACGATTGTCGTTTCGTATGCCAAATTAATGTTTCCGATGTATTGTGGGCCACGCAGCAGAGGCAGCGTACTATCATTTCGGACAGGGGATGGCGGCTCAGGGACGTGTGTCTGGCGCTGTCTTCTTACTTTGACTTGGCTGACTTTGCTCGACTGCCGCTCGCTGCCGCTCGGTCGAATGGTGGAGATATATACAACTCAAATGAACAACGAGACTGCGAGAAGATCGTAGCAAACTTTAACAGGGTCCAATCTGGCTGCTCAGAGCTAGATACGAGTATATTGAAATATATGCATAGTTTGTCGATACGCGAGCGTTATCAAAAACTAGTAGAGGGAGAAACAAAAATTGGAGGAGCTGGGATTTGAACCCAGGACTTTCTGCATGCGAAGCAGACACTCTACCACTGAGTTACACCCCCGCTGCCCGCTGCTAGCTTGTAACCGCGACGTCTCACCAAGAGTCGTCTCTTGTCATTTTAAGTAGAAGACAGTTAGTTATGTATGTGTGCGAGGATACTGCTCATACAAGAAGAAACGCGACATCGACTCCGTGGCGCAACGGTAGCGCGTCTGACTCCAGATCAGAAGGTTGCGTGTTCAAATCACGTCGGGGTCATGACGAAAATTTTCGCCCGCAAAAGGCATTGGCGAAAATGTAAATAAAACCAGGTATCAAACGAAAACGCATCGCGGACTATCATTTCCTCTTTTAACAAGGCTACAAACGAAATTTTCCCGTTCTGACAGCGATTGCAAGCCACCTCCTCGCACATTCCCCAGACGCAAATCGCCAAGAACTTTCTTTGTTTACATTTTTTCCCTTTCAAGTTCTACTGGCAGATACCGACAAAAGCAAATTTTCGCTCAATTTATCGTCTTCTACTACGCTGAGAACAAATCTTCTCCTTATTTTTCGACGAACACACCGTCCGCGGGGGTATAGCCCAGTCGTAGAGCATTCGACTGCAGATCGAGAGGTCCCCGGTTCAATCCCGGGTGCCCCCTTCATTTTTCAGTGTCATGAAAATGTTACGATTGTCGTTTCGTATGCCAAATTAATGTTTCCGATGTATTGTGGGCCACGCAGCAGAGGCAGCGTACTATCATTTCGGACAGGGGATGGCGGCTCAGGGACGTGTGTCTGGCGCTGTCTTCTTACTTTGACTTGGCTGACTTTGCTCGACTGCCGCTCGCTGCCGCTCGGTCGAATGGTGGAGATATATACAACTCAAATGAACAACGAGACTGCGAGAAGATCGTAGCAAACTTTAACAGGGTCCAATCTGGCTGCTCAGAGCTAGATACGAGTATATTGAAATATATGCATAGTTTGTCGATACGCGAGCGTTATCAAAAACTAGTAACAAAAATTGGAGGAGCTGGGATTTGAACCCAGGACTTTCTGCATGCGAAGCAGACACTCTACCACTGAGTTACACCCCCGCTGCCCGCTGCTAGCTTGTAACCGCGACGTCTCACCAAGAGTCGTCTCTTGTCATTTTAAGTAGAAGACAGTTAGTTATGTATGTGTGCGAGGATACTGCTCATACAAGAAGAAACGCGACATCGACTCCGTGGCGCAACGGTAGCGCGTCTGACTCCAGATCAGAAGGTTGCGTGTTCAAATCACGTCGGGGTCATGACGAAAATTTTCGCCCGCAAAAGGCATTGGCGAAAATGTAAATAAAACCAGGTATCAAACGAAAACGCATCGCGGACTATCATTTCCTCTTTTAACAAGGCTACAAACGAAATTTTCCCGTTCTGACAGCGATTGCAAGCCACCTCCTCGCACATTCCCCAGACGCAAATCGCCAAGAACTTTCTTTGTTTACATTTTTTCCCTTTCAAGTTCTACTGGCAGATACCGACAAAAGCAAATTTTCGCTCAATTTATCGTCTTCTACTACGCTGAGAACAAATCTTCTCCTTATTTTTCGACGAACACACCGTCCGCGGGGGTATAGCCCAGTCGTAGAGCATTCGACTGCAGATCGAGAGGTCCCCGGTTCAATCCCGGGTGCCCCCTTCATTTTTCAGTGTCATGAAAATGTTACGATTGTCGTTTCGTATGCCAAATTAATGTTTCCGATGTATTGTGGGCCACGCAGCAGAGGCAGCGTACTATCATTTCGGACAGGGGATGGCGGCTCAGGGACGTGTGTCTGGCGCTGTCTTCTTACTTTGACTTGGCTGACTTTGCTCGACTGCCGCTCGCTGCCGCTCGGTCGAATGGTGGAGATATATACAACTCAAATGAACAACGAGACTGCGAGAAGATCGTAGCAAACTTTAACAGGGTCCAATCTGGCTGCTCAGAGCTAGATACGAGTATATTGAAATATATGCATAGTTTGTCGATACGCGAGCGTTATCAAAAACTAGTAGAGGGAGAAACAAAAATTGGAGGAGCTGGGATTTGAACCCAGGACTTTCTGCATGCGAAGCAGACACTCTACCACTGAGTTACACCCCCGCTGCCCGCTGCTAGCTTGTAACCGCGACGTCTCACCAAGAGTCGTCTCTTGTCATTTTAAGTAGAAGACAGTTAGTTATGTATGTGTGCGAGGATACTGCTCATACAAGAAGAAACGCGACATCGACTCCGTGGCGCAACGGTAGCGCGTCTGACTCCAGATCAGAAGGTTGCGTGTTCAAATCACGTCGGGGTCATGACGAAAATTTTCGCCCGCAAAAGGCATTGGCGAAAATGTAAATAAAACCAGGTATCAAACGAAAACGCATCGCGGACTATCATTTCCTCTTTTAACAAGGCTACAAACGAAATTTTCCCGTTCTGACAGCGATTGCAAGCCACCTCCTCGCACATTCCCCAGACGCAAATCGCCAAGAACTTTCTTTGTTTACATTTTTTCCCTTTCAAGTTCTACTGGCAGATACCGACAAAAGCAAATTTTCGCTCAATTTATCGTCTTCTACTACGCTGAGAACAAATCTTCTCCTTATTTTTCGACGAACACACCGTCCGCGGGGGTATAGCCCAGTCGTAGAGCATTCGACTGCAGATCGAGAGGTCCCCGGTTCAATCCCGGGTGCCCCCTTCATTTTTCAGTGTCATGAAAATGTTACGATTGTCGTTTCGTATGCCAAATTAATGTTTCCGATGTATTGTGGGCCACGCAGCAGAGGCAGCGTACTATCATTTCGGACAGGGGATGGCGGCTCAGGGACGTGTGTCTGGCGCTGTCTTCTTACTTTGACTTGGCTGACTTTGCTCGACTGCCGCTCGCTGCCGCTCGGTCGAATGGTGGAGATATATACAACTCAAATGAACAACGAGACTGCGAGAAGATCGTAGCAAACTTTAACAGGGTCCAATCTGGCTGCTCAGAGCTAGATACGAGTATATTGAAATATATGCATAGTTTGTCGATACGCGAGCGTTATCAAAAACTAGTAGAGGGAGAAACAAAAATTGGAGGAGCTGGGATTTGAACCCAGGACTTTCTGCATGCGAAGCAGACACTCTACCACTGAGTTACACCCCCGCTGCCCGCTGCTAGCTTGTAACCGCGACGTCTCACCAAGAGTCGTCTCTTGTCATTTTAAGTAGAAGACAGTTAGTTATGTATGTGTGCGAGGATACTGCTCATACAAGAAGAAACGCGACATCGACTCCGTGGCGCAACGGTAGCGCGTCTGACTCCAGATCAGAAGGTTGCGTGTTCAAATCACGTCGGGGTCATGACGAAAATTTTCGCCCGCAAAAGGCATTGGCGAAAATGTAAATAAAACCAGGTATCAAACGAAAACGCATCGCGGACTATCATTTCCTCTTTTAACAAGGCTACAAACGAAATTTTCCCGTTCTGACAGCGATTGCAAGCCACCTCCTCGCACATTCCCCAGACGCAAATCGCCAAGAACTTTCTTTGTTTACATTTTTTCCCTTTCAAGTTCTACTGGCAGATACCGACAAAAGCAAATTTTCGCTCAATTTATCGTCTTCTACTACGCTGAGAACAAATCTTCTCCTTATTTTTCGACGAACACACCGTCCGCGGGGGTATAGCCCAGTCGTAGAGCATTCGACTGCAGATCGAGAGGTCCCCGGTTCAATCCCGGGTGCCCCCTTCATTTTTCAGTGTCATGAAAATGTTACGATTGTCGTTTCGTATGCCAAATTAATGTTTCCGATGTATTGTGGGCCACGCAGCAGAGGCAGCGTACTATCATTTCGGACAGGGGATGGCGGCTCAGGGACGTGTGTCTGGCGCTGTCTTCTTACTTTGACTTGGCTGACTTTGCTCGACTGCCGCTCGCTGCCGCTCGGTCGAATGGTGGAGATATATACAACTCAAATGAACAACGAGACTGCGAGAAGATCGTAGCAAACTTTAACAGGGTCCAATCTGGCTGCTCAGAGCTAGATACGAGTATATTGAAATATATGCATAGTTTGTCGATACGCGAGCGTTATCAAAAACTAGTAGAGGGAGAAACAAAAATTGGAGGAGCTGGGATTTGAACCCAGGACTTTCTGCATGCGAAGCAGACACTCTACCACTGAGTTACACCCCCGCTGCCCGCTGCTAGCTTGTAACCGCGACGTCTCACCAAGAGTCGTCTCTTGTCATTTTAAGTAGAAGACAGTTAGTTATGTATGTGTGCGAGGATACTGCTCATACAAGAAGAAACGCGACATCGACTCCGTGGCGCAACGGTAGCGCGTCTGACTCCAGATCAGAAGGTTGCGTGTTCAAATCACGTCGGGGTCATGACGAAAATTTTCGCCCGCAAAAGGCATTGGCGAAAATGTAAATAAAACCAGGTATCAAACGAAAACGCATCGCGGACTATCATTTCCTCTTTTAACAAGGCTACAAACGAAATTTTCCCGTTCTGACAGCGATTGCAAGCCACCTCCTCGCACATTCCCCAGACGCAAATCGCCAAGAACTTTCTTTGTTTACATTTTTTCCCTTTCAAGTTCTACTGGCAGATACCGACAAAAGCAAATTTTCGCTCAATTTATCGTCTTCTACTACGCTGAGAACAAATCTTCTCCTTATTTTTCGACGAACACACCGTCCGCGGGGGTATAGCCCAGTCGTAGAGCATTCGACTGCAGATCGAGAGGTCCCCGGTTCAATCCCGGGTGCCCCCTTCATTTTTCAGTGTCATGAAAATGTTACGATTGTCGTTTCGTATGCCAAATTAATGTTTCCGATGTATTGTGGGCCACGCAGCAGAGGCAGCGTACTATCATTTCGGACAGGGGATGGCGGCTCAGGGACGTGTGTCTGGCGCTGTCTTCTTACTTTGACTTGGCTGACTTTGCTCGACTGCCGCTCGCTGCCGCTCGGTCGAATGGTGGAGATATATACAACTCAAATGAACAACGAGACTGCGAGAAGATCGTAGCAAACTTTAACAGGGTCCAATCTGGCTGCTCAGAGCTAGATACGAGTATATTGAAATATATGCATAGTTTGTCGATACGCGAGCGTTATCAAAAACTAGTAGAGGGAGAAACAAAAATTGGAGGAGCTGGGATTTGAACCCAGGACTTTCTGCATGCGAAGCAGACACTCTACCACTGAGTTACACCCCCGCTGCCCGCTGCTAGCTTGTAACCGCGACGTCTCACCAAGAGTCGTCTCTTGTCATTTTAAGTAGAAGACAGTTAGTTATGTATGTGTGCGAGGATACTGCTCATACAAGAAGAAACGCGACATCGACTCCGTGGCGCAACGGTAGCGCGTCTGACTCCAGATCAGAAGGTTGCGTGTTCAAATCACGTCGGGGTCATGACGAAAATTTTCGCCCGCAAAAGGCATTGGCGAAAATGTAAATAAAACCAGGTATCAAACGAAAACGCATCGCGGACTATCATTTCCTCTTTTAACAAGGCTACAAACGAAATTTTCCCGTTCTGACAGCGATTGCAAGCCACCTCCTCGCACATTCCCCAGACGCAAATCGCCAAGAACTTTCTTTGTTTACATTTTTTCCCTTTCAAGTTCTACTGGCAGATACCGACAAAAGCAAATTTTCGCTCAATTTATCGTCTTCTACTACGCTGAGAACAAATCTTCTCCTTATTTTTCGACGAACACACCGTCCGCGGGGGTATAGCCCAGTCGTAGAGCATTCGACTGCAGATCGAGAGGTCCCCGGTTCAATCCCGGGTGCCCCCTTCATTTTTCAGTGTCATGAAAATGTTACGATTGTCGTTTCGTATGCCAAATTAATGTTTCCGATGTATTGTGGGCCACGCAGCAGAGGCAGCGTACTATCATTTCGGACAGGGGATGGCGGCTCAGGGACGTGTGTCTGGCGCTGTCTTCTTACTTTGACTTGGCTGACTTTGCTCGACTGCCGCTCGCTGCCGCTCGGTCGAATGGTGGAGATATATACAACTCAAATGAACAACGAGACTGCGAGAAGATCGTAGCAAACTTTAACAGGGTCCAATCTGGCTGCTCAGAGCTAGATACGAGTATATTGAAATATATGCATAGTTTGTCGATACGCGAGCGTTATCAAAAACTAGTAGAGGGAGAAACAAAAATTGGAGGAGCTGGGATTTGAACCCAGGACTTTCTGCATGCGAAGCAGACACTCTACCACTGAGTTACACCCCCGCTGCCCGCTGCTAGCTTGTAACCGCGACGTCTCACCAAGAGTCGTCTCTTGTCATTTTAAGTAGAAGACAGTTAGTTATGTATGTGTGCGAGGATACTGCTCATACAAGAAGAAACGCGACATCGACTCCGTGGCGCAACGGTAGCGCGTCTGACTCCAGATCAGAAGGTTGCGTGTTCAAATCACGTCGGGGTCATGACGAAAATTTTCGCCCGCAAAAGGCATTGGCGAAAATGTAAATAAAACCAGGTATCAAACGAAAACGCATCGCGGACTATCATTTCCTCTTTTAACAAGGCTACAAACGAAATTTTCCCGTTCTGACAGCGATTGCAAGCCACCTCCTCGCACATTCCCCAGACGCAAATCGCCAAGAACTTTCTTTGTTTACATTTTTTCCCTTTCAAGTTCTACTGGCAGATACCGACAAAAGCAAATTTTCGCTCAATTTATCGTCTTCTACTACGCTGAGAACAAATCTTCTCCTTATTTTTCGACGAACACACCGTCCGCGGGGGTATAGCCCAGTCGTAGAGCATTCGACTGCAGATCGAGAGGTCCCCGGTTCAATCCCGGGTGCCCCCTTCATTTTTCAGTGTCATGAAAATGTTACGATTGTCGTTTCGTATGCCAAATTAATGTTTCCGATGTATTGTGGGCCACGCAGCAGAGGCAGCGTACTATCATTTCGGACAGGGGATGGCGGCTCAGGGACGTGTGTCTGGCGCTGTCTTCTTACTTTGACTTGGCTGACTTTGCTCGACTGCCGCTCGCTGCCGCTCGGTCGAATGGTGGAGATATATACAACTCAAATGAACAACGAGACTGCGAGAAGATCGTAGCAAACTTTAACAGGGTCCAATCTGGCTGCTCAGAGCTAGATACGAGTATATTGAAATATATGCATAGTTTGTCGATACGCGAGCGTTATCAAAAACTAGTAGAGGGAGAAACAAAAATTGGAGGAGCTGGGATTTGAACCCAGGACTTTCTGCATGCGAAGCAGACACTCTACCACTGAGTTACACCCCCGCTGCCCGCTGCTAGCTTGTAACCGCGACGTCTCACCAAGAGTCGTCTCTTGTCATTTTAAGTAGAAGACAGTTAGTTATGTATGTGTGCGAGGATACTGCTCATACAAGAAGAAACGCGACATCGACTCCGTGGCGCAACGGTAGCGCGTCTGACTCCAGATCAGAAGGTTGCGTGTTCAAATCACGTCGGGGTCATGACGAAAATTTTCGCCCGCAAAAGGCATTGGCGAAAATGTAAATAAAACCAGGTATCAAACGAAAACGCATCGCGGACTATCATTTCCTCTTTTAACAAGGCTACAAACGAAATTTTCCCGTTCTGACAGCGATTGCAAGCCACCTCCTCGCACATTCCCCAGACGCAAATCGCCAAGAACTTTCTTTGTTTACATTTTTTCCCTTTCAAGTTCTACTGGCAGATACCGACAAAAGCAAATTTTCGCTCAATTTATCGTCTTCTACTACGCTGAGAACAAATCTTCTCCTTATTTTTCGACGAACACACCGTCCGCGGGGGTATAGCCCAGTCGTAGAGCATTCGACTGCAGATCGAGAGGTCCCCGGTTCAATCCCGGGTGCCCCCTTCATTTTTCAGTGTCATGAAAATGTTACGATTGTCGTTTCGTATGCCAAATTAATGTTTCCGATGTATTGTGGGCCACGCAGCAGAGGCAGCGTACTATCATTTCGGACAGGGGATGGCGGCTCAGGGACGTGTGTCTGGCGCTGTCTTCTTACTTTGACTTGGCTGACTTTGCTCGACTGCCGCTCGCTGCCGCTCGGTCGAATGGTGGAGATATATACAACTCAAATGAACAACGAGACTGCGAGAAGATCGTAGCAAACTTTAACAGGGTCCAATCTGGCTGCTCAGAGCTAGATACGAGTATATTGAAATATATGCATAGTTTGTCGATACGCGAGCGTTATCAAAAACTAGTAGAGGGAGAAACAAAAATTGGAGGAGCTGGGATTTGAACCCAGGACTTTCTGCATGCGAAGCAGACACTCTACCACTGAGTTACACCCCCGCTGCCCGCTGCTAGCTTGTAACCGCGACGTCTCACCAAGAGTCGTCTCTTGTCATTTTAAGTAGAAGACAGTTAGTTATGTATGTGTGCGAGGATACTGCTCATACAAGAAGAAACGCGACATCGACTCCGTGGCGCAACGGTAGCGCGTCTGACTCCAGATCAGAAGGTTGCGTGTTCAAATCACGTCGGGGTCATGACGAAAATTTTCGCCCGCAAAAGGCATTGGCGAAAATGTAAATAAAACCAGGTATCAAACGAAAACGCATCGCGGACTATCATTTCCTCTTTTAACAAGGCTACAAACGAAATTTTCCCGTTCTGACAGCGATTGCAAGCCACCTCCTCGCACATTCCCCAGACGCAAATCGCCAAGAACTTTCTTTGTTTACATTTTTTCCCTTTCAAGTTCTACTGGCAGATACCGACAAAAGCAAATTTTCGCTCAATTTATCGTCTTCTACTACGCTGAGAACAAATCTTCTCCTTATTTTTCGACGAACACACCGTCCGCGGGGGTATAGCCCAGTCGTAGAGCATTCGACTGCAGATCGAGAGGTCCCCGGTTCAATCCCGGGTGCCCCCTTCATTTTTCAGTGTCATGAAAATGTTACGATTGTCGTTTCGTATGCCAAATTAATGTTTCCGATGTATTGTGGGCCACGCAGCAGAGGCAGCGTACTATCATTTCGGACAGGGGATGGCGGCTCAGGGACGTGTGTCTGGCGCTGTCTTCTTACTTTGACTTGGCTGACTTTGCTCGACTGCCGCTCGCTGCCGCTCGGTCGAATGGTGGAGATATATACAACTCAAATGAACAACGAGACTGCGAGAAGATCGTAGCAAACTTTAACAGGGTCCAATCTGGCTGCTCAGAGCTAGATACGAGTATATTGAAATATATGCATAGTTTGTCGATACGCGAGCGTTATCAAAAACTAGTAGAGGGAGAAACAAAAATTGGAGGAGCTGGGATTTGAACCCAGGACTTTCTGCATGCGAAGCAGACACTCTACCACTGAGTTACACCCCCGCTGCCCGCTGCTAGCTTGTAACCGCGACGTCTCACCAAGAGTCGTCTCTTGTCATTTTAAGTAGAAGACAGTTAGTTATGTATGTGTGCGAGGATACTGCTCATACAAGAAGAAACGCGACATCGACTCCGTGGCGCAACGGTAGCGCGTCTGACTCCAGATCAGAAGGTTGCGTGTTCAAATCACGTCGGGGTCATGACGAAAATTTTCGCCCGCAAAAGGCATTGGCGAAAATGTAAATAAAACCAGGTATCAAACGAAAACGCATCGCGGACTATCATTTCCTCTTTTAACAAGGCTACAAACGAAATTTTCCCGTTCTGACAGCGATTGCAAGCCACCTCCTCGCACATTCCCCAGACGCAAATCGCCAAGAACTTTCTTTGTTTACATTTTTTCCCTTTCAAGTTCTACTGGCAGATACCGACAAAAGCAAATTTTCGCTCAATTTATCGTCTTCTACTACGCTGAGAACAAATCTTCTCCTTATTTTTCGACGAACACACCGTCCGCGGGGGTATAGCCCAGTCGTAGAGCATTCGACTGCAGATCGAGAGGTCCCCGGTTCAATCCCGGGTGCCCCCTTCATTTTTCAGTGTCATGAAAATGTTACGATTGTCGTTTCGTATGCCAAATTAATGTTTCCGATGTATTGTGGGCCACGCAGCAGAGGCAGCGTACTATCATTTCGGACAGGGGATGGCGGCTCAGGGACGTGTGTCTGGCGCTGTCTTCTTACTTTGACTTGGCTGACTTTGCTCGACTGCCGCTCGCTGCCGCTCGGTCGAATGGTGGAGATATATACAACTCAAATGAACAACGAGACTGCGAGAAGATCGTAGCAAACTTTAACAGGGTCCAATCTGGCTGCTCAGAGCTAGATACGAGTATATTGAAATATATGCATAGTTTGTCGATACGCGAGCGTTATCAAAAACTAGTAGAGGGAGAAACAAAAATTGGAGGAGCTGGGATTTGAACCCAGGACTTTCTGCATGCGAAGCAGACACTCTACCACTGAGTTACACCCCCGCTGCCCGCTGCTAGCTTGTAACCGCGACGTCTCACCAAGAGTCGTCTCTTGTCATTTTAAGTAGAAGACAGTTAGTTATGTATGTGTGCGAGGATACTGCTCATACAAGAAGAAACGCGACATCGACTCCGTGGCGCAACGGTAGCGCGTCTGACTCCAGATCAGAAGGTTGCGTGTTCAAATCACGTCGGGGTCATGACGAAAATTTTCGCCCGCAAAAGGCATTGGCGAAAATGTAAATAAAACCAGGTATCAAACGAAAACGCATCGCGGACTATCATTTCCTCTTTTAACAAGGCTACAAACGAAATTTTCCCGTTCTGACAGCGATTGCAAGCCACCTCCTCGCACATTCCCCAGACGCAAATCGCCAAGAACTTTCTTTGTTTACATTTTTTCCCTTTCAAGTTCTACTGGCAGATACCGACAAAAGCAAATTTTCGCTCAATTTATCGTCTTCTACTACGCTGAGAACAAATCTTCTCCTTATTTTTCGACGAACACACCGTCCGCGGGGGTATAGCCCAGTCGTAGAGCATTCGACTGCAGATCGAGAGGTCCCCGGTTCAATCCCGGGTGCCCCCTTCATTTTTCAGTGTCATGAAAATGTTACGATTGTCGTTTCGTATGCCAAATTAATGTTTCCGATGTATTGTGGGCCACGCAGCAGAGGCAGCGTACTATCATTTCGGACAGGGGATGGCGGCTCAGGGACGTGTGTCTGGCGCTGTCTTCTTACTTTGACTTGGCTGACTTTGCTCGACTGCCGCTCGCTGCCGCTCGGTCGAATGGTGGAGATATATACAACTCAAATGAACAACGAGACTGCGAGAAGATCGTAGCAAACTTTAACAGGGTCCAATCTGGCTGCTCAGAGCTAGATACGAGTATATTGAAATATATGCATAGTTTGTCGATACGCGAGCGTTATCAAAAACTAGTAGAGGGAGAAACAAAAATTGGAGGAGCTGGGATTTGAACCCAGGACTTTCTGCATGCGAAGCAGACACTCTACCACTGAGTTACACCCCCGCTGCCCGCTGCTAGCTTGTAACCGCGACGTCTCACCAAGAGTCGTCTCTTGTCATTTTAAGTAGAAGACAGTTAGTTATGTATGTGTGCGAGGATACTGCTCATACAAGAAGAAACGCGACATCGACTCCGTGGCGCAACGGTAGCGCGTCTGACTCCAGATCAGAAGGTTGCGTGTTCAAATCACGTCGGGGTCATGACGAAAATTTTCGCCCGCAAAAGGCATTGGCGAAAATGTAAATAAAACCAGGTATCAAACGAAAACGCATCGCGGACTATCATTTCCTCTTTTAACAAGGCTACAAACGAAATTTTCCCGTTCTGACAGCGATTGCAAGCCACCTCCTCGCACATTCCCCAGACGCAAATCGCCAAGAACTTTCTTTGTTTACATTTTTTCCCTTTCAAGTTCTACTGGCAGATACCGACAAAAGCAAATTTTCGCTCAATTTATCGTCTTCTACTACGCTGAGAACAAATCTTCTCCTTATTTTTCGACGAACACACCGTCCGCGGGGGTATAGCCCAGTCGTAGAGCATTCGACTGCAGATCGAGAGGTCCCCGGTTCAATCCCGGGTGCCCCCTTCATTTTTCAGTGTCATGAAAATGTTACGATTGTCGTTTCGTATGCCAAATTAATGTTTCCGATGTATTGTGGGCCACGCAGCAGAGGCAGCGTACTATCATTTCGGACAGGGGATGGCGGCTCAGGGACGTGTGTCTGGCGCTGTCTTCTTACTTTGACTTGGCTGACTTTGCTCGACTGCCGCTCGCTGCCGCTCGGTCGAATGGTGGAGATATATACAACTCAAATGAACAACGAGACTGCGAGAAGATCGTAGCAAACTTTAACAGGGTCCAATCTGGCTGCTCAGAGCTAGATACGAGTATATTGAAATATATGCATAGTTTGTCGATACGCGAGCGTTATCAAAAACTAGTAGAGGGAGAAACAAAAATTGGAGGAGCTGGGATTTGAACCCAGGACTTTCTGCATGCGAAGCAGACACTCTACCACTGAGTTACACCCCCGCTGCCCGCTGCTAGCTTGTAACCGCGACGTCTCACCAAGAGTCGTCTCTTGTCATTTTAAGTAGAAGACAGTTAGTTATGTATGTGTGCGAGGATACTGCTCATACAAGAAGAAACGCGACATCGACTCCGTGGCGCAACGGTAGCGCGTCTGACTCCAGATCAGAAGGTTGCGTGTTCAAATCACGTCGGGGTCATGACGAAAATTTTCGCCCGCAAAAGGCATTGGCGAAAATGTAAATAAAACCAGGTATCAAACGAAAACGCATCGCGGACTATCATTTCCTCTTTTAACAAGGCTACAAACGAAATTTTCCCGTTCTGACAGCGATTGCAAGCCACCTCCTCGCACATTCCCCAGACGCAAATCGCCAAGAACTTTCTTTGTTTACATTTTTTTCCCTTTCAAGTTCTACTGGCAGATACCGACAAAAGCAAATTTTCGCTCAATTTATCGTCTTCTACTACGCTGAGAACAAATCTTCTCCTTATTTTTCGACGAACACACCGTCCGCGGGGGTATAGCCCAGTCGTAGAGCATTCGACTGCAGATCGAGAGGTCCCCGGTTCAATCCCGGGTGCCCCCATTCATTTTTCAGTGTCATGAAAATGTTACGATTGTCGTTTCGTATGCCAAATTAATGTTTCCGATGTATTGTGGGCCACGCAGCAGAGGCAGCGTACTATCATTTCGGACAGGGGATGGCGGCTCAGGGACGTGTGTCTGGCGCTGTCTTCTTACTTTGACTTGGCTGACTTTGCTCGACTGCCGCTCGCTGCCGCTCGGTCGAATGGTGGAGATATATACAACTCAAATGAACAACGAGACTGCGAGAAGATCGTAGCAAACTTTAACAGGGTCCAATCTGGCTGCTCAGAGCTAGATACGAGTATATTGAAATATATGCATAGTTTGTCGATACGCGAGCGTTATCAAAAACTAGTAGAGGGAGAAACAAAAATTGGAGGAGCTGGGATTTGAACCCAGGACTTTCTGCATGCGAAGCAGACACTCTACCACTGAGTTACACCCCCGCTGCCCGCTGCTAGCTTGTAACCGCGACGTCTCACCAAGAGTCGTCTCTTGTCATTTTAAGTAGAAGACAGTTAGTTATGTATGTGTGCGAGGATACTGCTCATACAAGAAGAAACGCGACATCGACTCCGTGGCGCAACGGTAGCGCGTCTGACTCCAGATCAGAAGGTTGCGTGTTCAAATCACGTCGGGGTCATGACGAAAATTTTCGCCCGCAAAAGGCATTGGCGAAAATGTAAATAAAACCAGGTATCAAACGAAAACGCATCGCGGACTATCATTTCCTCTTTTAACAAGGCTACAAACGAAATTTTCCCGTTCTGACAGCGATTGCAAGCCACCTCCTCGCACATTCCCCAGACGCAAATCGCCAAGAACTTTCTTTGTTTACATTTTTTCCCTTTCAAGTTCTACTGGCAGATACCGACAAAAGCAAATTTTCGCTCAATTTATCGTCTTCTACTACGCTGAGAACAAATCTTCTCCTTATTTTTCGACGAACACACCGTCCGCGGGGGTATAGCCCAGTCGTAGAGCATTCGACTGCAGATCGAGAGGTCCCCGGTTCAATCCCGGGTGCCCCCTTCATTTTTCAGTGTCATGAAAATGTTACGATTGTCGTTTCGTATGCCAAATTAATGTTTCCGATGTATTGTGGGCCACGCAGCAGAGGCAGCGTACTATCATTTCGGACAGGGGATGGCGGCTCAGGGACGTGTGTCTGGCGCTGTCTTCTTACTTTGACTTGGCTGACTTTGCTCGACTGCCGCTCGCTGCCGCTCGGTCGAATGGTGGAGATATATACAACTCAAATGAACAACGAGACTGCGAGAAGATCGTAGCAAACTTTAACAGGGTCCAATCTGGCTGCTCAGAGCTAGATACGAGTATATTGAAATATATGCATAGTTTGTCGATACGCGAGCGTTATCAAAAACTAGTAGAGGGAGAAACAAAAATTGGAGGAGCTGGGATTTGAACCCAGGACTTTCTGCATGCGAAGCAGACACTCTACCACTGAGTTACACCCCCGCTGCCCGCTGCTAGCTTGTAACCGCGACGTCTCACCAAGAGTCGTCTCTTGTCATTTTAAGTAGAAGACAGTTAGTTATGTATGTGTGCGAGGATACTGCTCATACAAGAAGAAACGCGACATCGACTCCGTGGCGCAACGGTAGCGCGTCTGACTCCAGATCAGAAGGTTGCGTGTTCAAATCACGTCGGGGTCATGACGAAAATTTTCGCCCGCAAAAGGCATTGGCGAAAATGTAAATAAAACCAGGTATCAAACGAAAACGCATCGCGGACTATCATTTCCTCTTTTAACAAGGCTACAAACGAAATTTTCCCGTTCTGACAGCGATTGCAAGCCACCTCCTCGCACATTCCCCAGACGCAAATCGCCAAGAACTTTCTTTGTTTACATTTTTTCCCTTTCAAGTTCTACTGGCAGATACCGACAAAAGCAAATTTTCGCTCAATTTATCGTCTTCTACTACGCTGAGAACAAATCTTCTCCTTATTTTTCGACGAACACACCGTCCGCGGGGGTATAGCCCAGTCGTAGAGCATTCGACTGCAGATCGAGAGGTCCCCGGTTCAATCCCGGGTGCCCCCTTCATTTTTCAGTGTCATGAAAATGTTACGATTGTCGTTTCGTATGCCAAATTAATGTTTCCGATGTATTGTGGGCCACGCAGCAGAGGCAGCGTACTATCATTTCGGACAGGGGATGGCGGCTCAGGGACGTGTGTCTGGCGCTGTCTTCTTACTTTGACTTGGCTGACTTTGCTCGACTGCCGCTCGCTGCCGCTCGGTCGAATGGTGGAGATATATACAACTCAAATGAACAACGAGACTGCGAGAAGATCGTAGCAAACTTTAACAGGGTCCAATCTGGCTGCTCAGAGCTAGATACGAGTATATTGAAATATATGCATAGTTTGTCGATACGCGAGCGTTATCAAAAACTAGTAGAGGGAGAAACAAAAATTGGAGGAGCTGGGATTTGAACCCAGGACTTTCTGCATGCGAAGCAGACACTCTACCACTGAGTTACACCCCCGCTGCCCGCTGCTAGCTTGTAACCGCGACGTCTCACCAAGAGTCGTCTCTTGTCATTTTAAGTAGAAGACAGTTAGTTATGTATGTGTGCGAGGATACTGCTCATACAAGAAGAAACGCGACATCGACTCCGTGGCGCAACGGTAGCGCGTCTGACTCCAGATCAGAAGGTTGCGTGTTCAAATCACGTCGGGGTCATGACGAAAATTTTCGCCCGCAAAAGGCATTGGCGAAAATGTAAATAAAACCAGGTATCAAACGAAAACGCATCGCGGACTATCATTTCCTCTTTTAACAAGGCTACAAACGAAATTTTCCCGTTCTGACAGCGATTGCAAGCCACCTCCTCGCACATTCCCCAGACGCAAATCGCCAAGAACTTTCTTTGTTTACATTTTTTCCCTTTCAAGTTCTACTGGCAGATACCGACAAAAGCAAATTTTCGCTCAATTTATCGTCTTCTACTACGCTGAGAACAAATCTTCTCCTTATTTTTCGACGAACACACCGTCCGCGGGGGTATAGCCCAGTCGTAGAGCATTCGACTGCAGATCGAGAGGTCCCCGGTTCAATCCCGGGTGCCCCCTTCATTTTTCAGTGTCATGAAAATGTTACGATTGTCGTTTCGTATGCCAAATTAATGTTTCCGATGTATTGTGGGCCACGCAGCAGAGGCAGCGTACTATCATTTCGGACAGGGGATGGCGGCTCAGGGACGTGTGTCTGGCGCTGTCTTCTTACTTTGACTTGGCTGACTTTGCTCGACTGCCGCTCGCTGCCGCTCGGTCGAATGGTGGAGATATATACAACTCAAATGAACAACGAGACTGCGAGAAGATCGTAGCAAACTTTAACAGGGTCCAATCTGGCTGCTCAGAGCTAGATACGAGTATATTGAAATATATGCATAGTTTGTCGATACGCGAGCGTTATCAAAAACTAGTAGAGGGAGAAACAAAAATTGGAGGAGCTGGGATTTGAACCCAGGACTTTCTGCATGCGAAGCAGACACTCTACCACTGAGTTACACCCCCCGCTGCCCGCTGCTAGCTTGTAACCGCGACGTCTCACCAAGAGTCGTCTCTTGTCATTTTAAGTAGAAGACAGTTAGTTATGTATGTGTGCGAGGATACTGCTCATACAAGAAG